>JAYMSP010004040.1:0-17581 GCA_036897095.1 Plantago elongata
CGACACACCTTCTTTTCTTTTCCTGGAACCGCGTACCCTTTAGGTTGTTCCATGTAGATTTTCTCTTCTAACTCTTCGTTTCGGGAAGCTGTTTTAACGTTCATTTGATGTATTTCAAGATCATGCCGCGCATCTATGACTATGAATTCTCTAATGGAAATTAATCTTGACACATGAGAGTATGTGTCAAAATAATCAAACCCTCCTTTCGTCTGTAGCCTTTGAACTAAACTGAACTGAATTTAACCGAACTTAACTGAATTGAAGTGATTTTAAGTTGTAGATAATAGAGACTAACTTATTGAGTCAAGTTCAATTATGTTTAGTTATATTTTATATTATAATTCATTTTAATTTAAATAAATACTCAATTGGTTAAATTTGTGATATGACGATGTCCGTATTCGGATAGGTATTGACTAGTTCTCACTTCTCCATGTTACGTGGACCACGAGATATATAATCGAGCATATCACAAACACGATGGGGACTTATTATGGGCTATGGCTATGGCGTGGAACATAATTACCAAATTCTTGAATATTTTCTTTTCGTTTGCCATAAAATTCAATTTAATGTAGCAAGTGTTAAGTTACGTCTACAAACACTACAATAATATAATGATATCGATTACTTTTTTTTAATAAATTGTAGGTATATTCAAGGCGAAGTCAGTAAAAATATTTAAAGTGGAGAAATTTTTTTTATTATTCCGTTCAAAATTTACATATTTTATATTTTATAATTTATTTTAATTTTATACCTAAAGTTTTAGGTTAATGTAAATGTATAAAGTTATTCGAGACGGAGAGACTAGTTTTTATATAAAAATATATACTAAGATAGTTTTATATGTATGTATTTATGAATGAACGAACGAACATTTAAGGACTTAACATTCATATAAAATTGGGGAGGGGTAAAAATTCATTCAAATAGGGGACAAATGTTTAAAAAATCATGAATATATATGGGAATGGAATATGTTGAGGTAGGCAATTGTTCATGGCACTATGATGCATTCGCCCATGGGTATATTATGAATTTAAATAAATTCTCATCTGTAATGCTAACTGAATAACAAGTTGAGACACTCAATATATATACCTAAAAATTCATGAGTTTAATGTCCAAAATGGGTTATCAACAATTTTCTCAGTATATAAATGTTTAAAGATTAAATGAAAATATAATGATAATTAAAATTCTATTGGAATAAACAATTACTCTCGGTATTAATCTCAACTTCCACTCTTATTTTTTATGTCCCGGTTTCTAACTTTTATACATAAAATGAGGTGCAACTCTATTATTTTCTTCGTTCTAGATCATTTGATACGTTACATTGAAGTTTAATTTTAAATGAAAATTTAATTAATAAATGATAAGAAAATAGACATCAAGTATGTACTTTAGTGGTAAAAATATGTAATTTAAAATGGTTTATTAATTGTTGTATGTTATGTTGATTCCGTCTGAATAATGTGTGAAGCAACTAAAGCGGTTAAAAATGTTAATTGTATCTAGTTATATAGAATATATTGCTTTATTGATGCAACATAAATTTTATATAAATATTTTCTAATTATTGATATATTTTCGTCCTAAAGGGAGTACATAATTAATTGCACCATGCATGTGGCATGTGATAGGGAATGGGTTGCACAAGCCACTCACGTGCAATTTTCCAAGTTTGGGGGACAAAAGGACTTGAGTGGACTCGGGGGTAGAAGCCTAGAAGGGGGTACGTACTTGTGAAGTGTGAACGGTAAGTTAAGTTCTTATGTATGTACGTATACGCCTGGGTGCACCCTCAACTCATAATTATATTTAAATAAATTTATATGTAATTGCACAAGATTCTCAAACTTTGTCAAACTTTGTAGGATTTGAAGCTAGGAAAAATCCATCATCAAATAAACCGATATAAGATAGGGGTAGACACATGTCGATGAAGAGAGAACAGTTGAAATATCCATCCTAAATAGTACTCAAATGTATTAAATACATGAAAAATATATATATTATAATAAACATATAAATTTTTTAACATAAAATGATATTCTCTACATTTTAAAGATTTCTTTTAATTTTGCTAATTTTATAGTCAATTGTCCTCCCTTTGATCACAAATTAAATTTTTATTATATAATTTTATTAAATTATTCCTTATTATGATTAAAATTAATTTATATTTAATATTAAATAAAGTCGATTATTAAAAAAATTAAAATAACAAGAATTCTTGCGAATGAAGGGTATAAGAGATGTTTATCATTGGAACGAAATTGTAATTAGAATTTTAGGTGTTCTTTTTCAATTGAAATTCAATTTTTATATATAAAATGTTCGATTTAAGTGGGAAGATAATTTCCAGCGGTATGAAAAATTGCCCATATTCATTATTCAATATATGAGTGGTTTTTGCTTTTAAGGGTCAAGACCCAAAGTCAAGATGAAGTTGTGGACTGGGATTGAGAAGGTGCGGTTTGATCTTGTCGAGCACATGCACTAAGCACAGTAGCTCAAAGATTCTGTACGGGTCCTTCTAGATTACGATTACGATTGTCCTGTTGTCTCTCATAGAATTCCACAAAAACGCGTTTCCATTGCCTTCCAATAGTCTCAGCATGTGCGTTTATCTCCATCACTCAATCTCACTCATCTTTCCTACTTACACTTGTTCAATGTATCTCAAACTCTCAATCGTATCCATAACGGTGTCATATTAGTATGCATGAATTGGGTGATGTACCGCGTAAACATTTCGGTGGACGGGAGGAATAAATAGACTGTTGAATTATAACTTGAGTTGTATTATCTTAATTTAAATTATATTTTTTGATTAAAAAGAATAAAAAACTTATCTCAACTTAAATTATGTCCCGAGTCAAATAGTCCAAATATCTCTTCACGTTAAGTTTATTACTTTTACCAGAATTTCAATATTCATTTTATATACTTTCTTTTTCATTTTCATTAGAAAACATTGATAATATTTTTACGGTACGAATCTTCTATCACACTTCCCATGTTCCAATTAGTGTTCCACTCTTATAAACTACACATGAAATAACTATGGTTAAATAAAGGGAATTGATATGTACAGAGCTAACTCTGTTAACAACAGAGCAATTTATTTACTTAATTCACATCACTCTCATTTACTTCTCAAACAAAATAAAACAAAATGAGCCATTTATTTTTTGATTTCTTTACACACACACATATATATTACACAGTTGAACTCATATTATTTTCCAACTAAATAGCTTTAATACTGAAAGAATTGAGGAATTCAATCAAATATGGATGCATTGTCATTCTGATAAAATCTTTTTAATAAAATCTTTGATAAATTTTCTTGCAAATAATTACCAACACCTTAATATCCTAATAAAGTAGTAATGTTATTCTAAAAATTTGTAATCATGCACGTACATGCACTATTCTCCCCATCACATAGTAAACTTTATACATTATTAATAAAATCTACACACGTCAAAAAAATAATTTAAAAAATTAATTAATTTTCCACTTCCCGTTAAAAGTAGATATTTGACTACAATATCTTGATTAATTAATTATTTTAAATTTTCACTTTAAAATACGCGTCAATTTTATGTAGAGTTATGAACTGTTTTGGCTCAAAATTTAAATTGAGTTATTTCAATTCGAATCGCATTTTTATGTATAAAAACAACACAAATAAATTAACTCAAATTCTAAGTCAAACCGTCAATTCCTTTTGTTGCAAATAAAATTATTGCACACCATCAAATATATATACTATATCTAGCAAGAAAGATTTGATGCATTGTAGAAGGGTAAGAGAGTAAATTGATAATTTTATTGTATAGATGATGATTGTACTAGATAGATGTTTTGTTATGTACAGATGACTTGTAATTGTCGTAAAGGACTTTTAGATGCTATGTTTATACCACTCGTAGATTTTATTATATATTAAGGATTAAAGTTAGGTTTCGTCTTGGCGTGAGCCCATCTCATGATAGACAACCCGTCGCGCCAAAGAGATTTGATTTTGGGGCGTGACAATATTCGTAAAATTTGTAAAAATACATCACCAGCACAACACATTGAGCAAAAGCATGAAGAAGAAGTAGAAGCAGCAGCCAAGTTGATTTGAAGAATAGAAGTAAACATGTTCTATTAGCATTTAAAACACGAGTTGTACCATATGCATACAGAAAAGTACAGTGATTAGTTAGAGCAATTAGTTGAGCTTATATAAACAACTTTTCCCTCTTTTTTGATTTTATCGAATTCTTCTGTAATTCGGTTTCTTCATTTTATGAAAATTTGGTTCTACCTTCCACATTCTAGAAGTTTACATGGCATCAGTTAAGCCAGCGATTACGATTATGCTGTGTTCTTTGTGAGATTGATTTATGTTGCAATTATTGTTAGTTTCTTAAGATTTCTTCATCGATCATTTATGGCGGATAATGGTAACGATTTTCTTACGAACGGTGTTTCCGGCGAGTGCAATCGTGTTCATCCATTGAAGATTGAAATCGATTTGTCTTCTTCTCCGTATTTTTTTACAATCATTAGATCATCCTGAAATTGCCATTGTTCTTGAGCAATTGGACGAAGTGAATTACCAATTATGGAGTTATATGTAACATTTTATAAACTTTGATATATGAGTCATGACTGATATATTTTGACAGTCCATCAATTGCATTCAAATTTATAGAATTAATCTAAATAAATATATTATAGCCTAAGAAAAAAATACTCCTATCTGCCTAATTAAACTAGTATCCTTTTTAAAATGTTGACGAGTTCAAACTGATATTTGAGTGTGTTCCAAAAACAAAAGCGGATCTCACATCACATTAGGTTTCACCACATAATTTCCAACCAAGTCCAAACGTCAATTGGGCATATAGCATTAGTTGTACTTGTATATACAATGACAATTAATTGATATCCGTTTAGAAAGAAGAAGATACCAATCATGTAGTGTAATGTATGCTAGAAAATATTCACAATGATGACTTGAAATTTTGTTGGACATATTGAATCAGTGTTGTTTTCAACTTTTAGGGCAGGCTGAAATTGAACTCTCTCGATCGGTTGAGAATTAAGGAGCCATTTATAAAGTTATGGTGAGTGATGATGAATATCGATTTTCTATATCAGTAACATTAAGGATTAAGAGATTAATTGGTATAGAATTTGAATTGTCTTTTTCAATTGAAATTGAACTTTTTATATATGAAATATTCAATTTGATAGGGAAAACGACCGTTACAGAAGCATAACAAACATGACTTCTTTTCAGACATTGATGATGGACCACACAATCTAATGGATCTTCTCATTTGTGGGCCAATTTTATTTTCTTCAATTATAAAAATATTTGATTATCTAGCTTGAAGAAATTGTAAAATTGTTTGATTATGTAGCTGGAATAAATCATACTTTTTCTAAATACAATAATTAAGCTGTGTTCTCTTCAATTAAAATTTATTGAACTGAACTGAAATAAAGTATAATTGATGACTGACGTTATTATCAGAGTAATTTTTTGTTGCTAACAGAGCAATGTTAATAACCTTCAAACAAATTTTAAATGAGTTACCAAAAGACTTAAACACACTTTAACTTAATCATATACATATTAGTTAATTAAATCAGTATAAATCTCATGTGAATTTTTTATTTTCTAAAGTAATTTATTTTCCTCCGTTTGTACTACAAGAATTTCTTTTTCCCTACATAAATGAAGAAATTTTAAAGCTTAAAACATATAAATTTTGATTTGCTGGATCAATCTTTTGTGAAATTAGCATAATAACTCCTTAAAATTCATGCCCTCATATAACGTATCAAATATTATATAACCTACCATGGTATTAAAAAAGGAAGAATAGTAAAACAATAAATTCTGACCCTTCAAATGAAAAATCAGATTGCACAAATAAATTAAAAGTAGATTAATAATATGACATGTTCATCAAAGAAAATAAATTGATTTAAAACTATAGAATTAATATGTTGAGAGGTTTATATATATGCTACTTTAATCCGAAACATGTACATAATCAAGTTAAAGTTTGTTTGAGTCTTATTAACTTATTTAAGTGTTGTTTGGAATTTTTTAATATTGCTCCAATAGCAGTAAAAACTACTCTACTAATAATATCAGACATAAATTATAATTAAATCGAACTAAACTAAACTGGAGTGATTTTCAGAGAACACATTCTTACTTAAATTTGGACGGAACGTTTAGCTACAATCATAAACTTCTC
The DNA here is from genome assembly GCA_036897095.1 of Plantago elongata. NCBI lineage: Eukaryota > Viridiplantae > Streptophyta > Magnoliopsida > Lamiales > Plantaginaceae > Plantago > Plantago elongata. Next base: position 6,288 of record JAYMSP010004040.1, read on the forward strand.
AATCTCAGTTAGATTTTGTGTGATAAAGTTACACAAAAATTAATTTTAACTAAACTTTAAGTTGAACAAAACATTCCGAAATTAATGCACCATAAATGTATAGTGACGAGTTGTTCTCTCAGATTTATTAAAACTCTAACATAACCCATCTCCAACTCTTTAATTAAAAACTACTTCAATTTATAACTCGATTTAGTTATAATTTATATTTTACTTCAATTTAATTTAATCAAGTTCAGTTCAATTCAGTAAATCGCAGTTAAAGAGAACGCATACTTCTTTATAGAGTCAAGCTACATGTTATCAACATATATATGCTTAAGCATAATATTTGTAATAACTTTTTTAACTTGGATATAAACTATTTTTCATATTTAGATATAATATTGTAACTATAATAATTAGACAATGATGAATTTATCATTTAATACATCTCTAGATTTTAGTTACAATTTACAACTCTCTACATAGAAAATATAATTATTCATTTTAAAGAATTGAACTTTTAACTTTATAGATATAAATTGTCTTAATTAATCACTCCGAGTACATATACCTTCACTTCCGTAATCAACTCTTCCGTTGCAATTAAGTCTTTGAGGAAACATAATTAATCTGAGATTATTTGGTGAGGCGAATACGTTGAAAATCTTTCGAGGTGTTTTTCAAACCAACAACAAATAATTCATTGTTTACTTTTTAAAAGGTGTAATCTTTTGCATTAGGGCAGTACTTATTCAACCCTAGGGCTCGACTTTAAATTGTTAATTTAATAATAAATAGTTATTTAGAATTTAAAAATTACATAAAGTTAACTACATTAAATTAAATTCGTAGAAACTACAAATTTTTCCTAGGTATTAAGACCGTTTAACCATGTTCGTTTGCTTGAGTTAGGCATGTGTATAGAAAAATAATCTATTTAAACAATTATATATTATTTAGAAAATATAGGTGTATGAATAAAAATATACAAATATTAGGGGAGGATAATCTTCACATACTGTGCAACGGACATTATATGGCATTTTTAAAATTTCATTATATTATAAAAGAATTGTACCATACTAATTATGTATAAACAATATTTCCAAAATACACATTGAGAAGGGGCTAGTCTATATAACATAGATTCGCCCCTATTTGGCATCACCTTATAGCTAAGGTGATTTATATCTCAAGTTTACTCTATTTATGAAAATAATGTCATTATATTAAAATAAAATCATTTAGTCAACACTCAACACCTACATTCTCATCCCCAAAATTCCTAATCCCCAGGTTCTTGACCAGTTTCAACCGATCAGTTTATGTAATGTCAGTTATAAAATCATTTCAAAAATTCCGGTGAATCGTATCCGTCCAATGCTTTCTGGGTTGGTTTCTCCATTCCAAAATGCTTTCGTCCCAGGTCGAGCTAGCTATTTCTGATAATGTGCTCCTGGCTCACGAGCTGCTTTATACTATAAGTCGGAAGCGATGCTTGCATCAGACTTTTTTTGGCATAAAAACTGAACATCGAAAAGTCCTACGGTCGCCTAGAATGGAATTTCATGCATCTTGCACTTCAGAAATTCAATTTCCACCCTCGTGTCCTACATTGGATCATGGAATTTGTTTCCTCATGCACCTTCCAAGTTAAGATTAACAGCCAACTCTCCGAAGGGTCCTACTCCGGGACTTCGCCAAGGGGATCAACTCTCCCCTTATCTTTTCATTCTCTGTCAGGAGTTGTTTGTTCATCTATAGGTGCGTCAAGATCAGCCTGACAGACTTCGTGGACTTCCTTTAGCTCCAAGAGGGTCTTCTCTTCCATTATCTGCTTTGCTGATGATTGTATGATTTTTTGCCGAGCTTCTGACTTATCAGTTCATGCACTTCAGAGTTGTCTACATGATTATGCTTCTGCATCGGGTCAGTCTGTTTGTTGGGCAAACTTATGCATTATTTCTCTCCAAACACGCCGGTTGCCACTAAACATCGTATTACTTCAACTCTTGGAGTGACTCCTAACTGCTGACATGATAAATACCTCGGAGTTCCCTTCCTGGTTGGACGTCGAAAAGCAAACCTCTTTGATCATATTGTCGACCGTACTACGAAAAGCCAGGCCTGGTATAATCGATTTCTCTCTTATGTTGGACAGGCGACCTTGATTCAGTCGGTCACCACTACTATTCCTTCTTACTGCATGTCGATCGCCAAAATTCCTCTAACTTGTATTGCTAAGCTTAATGCTGTCAATAAGTGCTTCCTCTGGAATGCATCTTCTTCAGGTACCAAGCGGGGTCGGGTTAAATGGACCACTGTTTGCTCTCCTAAGAGTCTCGAGCGACTTGGGATCCGAAATTTGGAGACGATAAATACTGCTTTTCAATTAAAGCTCGCTTAGCATTTACAGAACTAACCTTCATCTCTCCTAGCTCAATCGTACTGGGCCAAGTACTTCCCTCACTCATCATTCCTCCACGCCACGGCTCGTCCCCACCACAGTTGGTTATGGAAATCCATTATTTGCCACAAGGATCTCCTACAACCGCTACTACAATGGAAAATTGGTGATGGGCAATGTATTGATTTATGGCGTGATCATTGGCTTTCGAACCAACGCTTAGCTGATTATATTTCCACAACCCCCCGAGTGCAGCATTGACGAAATATATCTCCCAGGGGAATAGGAATGGTTCTATGCTTGCTCGAGATCTCCCTCCGGATATTGTTCGAGAAATTATCACTATACTTCTCCCTTTGTTGACATCGGGGCCTGACGTTCTATTCTGGCCTCATACCCCTTCGGGAGAAGTAACAGTTAAGTTGGCTTACAACCTATTTACGTCACCTCAAACCATGGGACCGTTATGGCCTTGGCAACGCATTTGGAAACTGCGAATGCTGCCTAGGATCCGATTCTTCTTCTAGTTAGCGGTTCATAACCGCCTTCCCACGGCATCGCTGTTGTACCGTCAGAATATTATATCATCTCTGATTGTCCTCTATGCCAGCCTCACCCAGAAACCGATGAACATTTGTTCTTTCGATGTCCCCGTTTTGATCATATCCGATGAGTCTATTATCCCCCGAGTTGGGACCCTAATCATGGCTCATTCACTCAATTCATTTGCGGCTTACCCCTGAACTCATTTGCTTAACTGCATTTTATTAACCTTGGATGGGTCTTGTGGTAAGCGCGAAACAATTTTGTCTTTCGTAGACAACACTTTGACTTCCAATCCCTCAATGCCCTTGTTTGACTCTCCTTTGGGAGCTTGAGATTCTTCACAGACCGACCCAGCCTGATCTTCATCGCATTATTCATTTCGCTTGGCCACCTCCGCCAAAGGGTTTTGTGTCTCTTAATACTGAGGGCTCGGCCTTAGGTAATCCGGGTCACGCTGGTATTGGTTGTATATTCCGGTTACATTCTGGAACGTTCTTACAGGCCGCTAGTGCTTACATCGGGTACACTGATAATAACATTGCAGAATTTGTAGCTTTACGCATTGGGCTTACACTTGCTTTACAACATGATATTTCCCGTGTAGTTATCGAGACGGACTCTCACTATTTATTTGCTTGTTTATGCAGGACCCAGGTCCTAGCGCAAGTGCACCAACCTCTTCTCAGTGATCTTCTCCGCTAGACCCACGCTTTTCAAGCTGTTCAACTCCAGTTCATTTACCGAGAAACAAATAGTGTTGCTGATAGCCTGACCAAGCGTTGCAGTTCACTTAGTTTATCGTTTACTAGTAGTAATGTCACTAAGTCTGATGTACATTTAGCGGCTAGTTTGACCGGACAATTAGAACCGATTTTACATGTTTGGGACTTCTGTCCGGAATGGTTAGCTCAGTTAGTAGCGTCGGATATGTGTACTACTTTCTCCCGTCTTAAATCCCAGGCTTCATGTTAGGGATTATCTGTATATACTCTTTAGTAGATTATACACCCACACACATATATATACATTTCTAAAAGAAAATAAATACTCAACAGTACCTGTGGTGAAAAGTAGTATTAAGGTTTTAACTTTTTTGAATCCATGGATTAAAATATAAGTTGAGGTTATAGGTAGGGCCACAAAGCAGGTTGTATTCAAAGGCTCTTCAGGATTACTATATATTAAATACTTTTGTTTTAACCTTACCAAACGTCATACTATCATATAGTCAAATAATTGTATAACATTGAATAATAATACTTGTAAATGTCTCAAACATTGAAAAAGTTATCAATTAATCAATAATTTATGTGTTGGAAGTAGACGGATTTTCAATTGAAATGTGTAGAAGTTAGACTCATAGATTCAAACAAAGGGTCACATTTCATAATTCATATATTTACTATTTTTAACTATTCAAAATAATTTAACATGTTTATTATTACTAACTGCCCAGTATAATTTCTTCTGAGATACGTATTGGGACTATGACGCACGGTGACAAAAGTTCCTTCACTCCATATTAAAGTAGATAATTGATTGTTAAATAGTAGAACCTACAAATGAATACTTCATCCGTTCCAAATTCAACTTTTTATTTTCATTTTATCACGTAACAAATAAACAATATCATTCCTACTTTATTCATACACCTCCTAGTGTATTTAATAGCATTAACTAAAATGTTTAGTAGGTACAGATGTGCATATACATTTAAAAATATTAAAATGAGTATGATTGAATATTACCACCTCGCATAATTTATATTGATAGAAAATGAGAATGAAAAGCGACGTCGTGATAAACATCTATCTAATGACATCACGATGAATGGTAAAAGTCAGATGCAATGAGGGCTTTCTAAAATATATCTACCTCAACCTATATCTTATGGTAGTTATGTAGCTAGAGTTTAAAATATGATTGCATTTGATATTGTGTGTTAGACAATAATTTGAGATTACAGTATTCGTTTATGTCTGAAAGTGAAGTCGAAAATGATATAAGCATCTATCCTAATTACACGTATTAAACACATAAGCAGCACAAATTTTGGACAAGTACCGACTACGATTTGTGATAGATTATAGATATGTTTAAGTTTAACGTGACCTTGACGTATAAATTGAAAACCATATATTAACATTGACCAAGACTTTGAGATTACAATTTTACATTTGGGAACTACGATGCGATTATATATGGGCTATACAATAAGCCCAAGTTATTAATTCGTTGGGTTCGTTATAGTTGGGCCGTTTGTGCAGGTAAGGAGCTGGGGTGTGGACGAATGTAAATGGATCATTTTAAAGCTTCCAAGTACTAACTATGTATTTAGATCCACTTTCAGATCGAATTATTTCTAGACTTTGACATGCAATTAAAAAAAAAAAAACTGATTGATTAAAATTAAAAATATTAAATGTATAATTACTTTTATTAAACGCATGACATGATTTTTATATATTAAGAACAACGTCATAACTATTATAATTAATAAAACAGTTCTATAATTTTAAATAACTACTATTTTACTTAAAACAAACATCTAAACATGTTCATTCGAATCAATCATATTATTCGAACAAATAAATCGAAAAAACTTTAAAAAATACGAAGAACGAAGAATAAGAAGATGAAGGTCGAAGTTATGATGCCCCGACCAGTCTGGTCGGAACTGAACGACTCCGACTTGATCGGAGCTTGCAAAGCTCCATATCAGAGTTGTGCAAAGCTCCATAAAAATTGGGAATTGATAAAGATTAATGTTACCAACTTCAGGTTGGAAGTTATCACTTTATTTGCATCACCATCAATAAAATATGCTTTTTAATACGCGTGTGCATATCATCTTTGTCTAGCTAATCAAAGCTAGAATATTGAACCATTTGTTGATGGATTTTTCGTTTGAATATTAACCATGCGTTGATGGATTTATCATGATTCATAATATATCTGCGGACATATATTTTAACAACCATCTGTATCATTTTTGGTGGTTATATAATAAGAAGTAAGATATGTAGATCTTTGATGGTAAGGTATTCAACCTTTTAAGGTTCCATCAAGGATGGTGAACATATACATTGCATATGTCTTATCTTGGCTTTATACTTTTATCACATATTCGCTTCGGGTATGGTTTTGCATTTGATCACCACTTGAAAAGCTTCTTCCAAAATTTGAGTTTTGATATTATTCACCATTAACAAGGAAATTAGAGTGGTTAGATATATAATATCATATGATGAGAAAAAGAATTTCAAGGAAGTAAATTATAAACTAAATACCTTATCTCGAAAGATGATAAGTTATAATTATCTTTTCAAATGATATGTAGCTGATGACATTATTCGTATGTAAACTCCATGACTCAAACTTGTAAGTGATCACATGTCATCTCCGGTCAAATTATTTGCCATGATCTTAACTTAAGAATGTCATCAATATGCCATCGCTTAAAGTTGTTTCATGCATCTTCAAGATGAAACTACAAAAATAAAGAAATTATTAGTATACAATCACAAACATAAAATAATAAAATGAATCAACGTATATGAAATTGAGAGATGGAGGGATGATGTAATAAGAAATCTTTTATTCGTGATCATCATCATTCACTGCCAATTGGAACTCTCTTCTTCTTCTTCTACCTTTTCCTTTCAGATCGTAGTGCACATTTTCTATAAGTTGGTTGAGCACTATCGTGTTGATAAGAGAAAAAAAAAAGAAGAAGAGCATGAAGAGAGTGTAGAGAGCATAATGAAGAGAATGAGGAGTTCATCTTTACTTGTATTTTGTGTGTAATGAGAGTACAAATAGGGAGTATTTATACAAGTGTAACTGGATATGAAGAGACATCCAGTACTCCACTAACCATTAACATCATTAATCCATTGATTCATCCATTAACTAGTCCAACTAATATACATTTATCCATAACATGAACACTTTTTTTTATGTTTATTTCTAAAAAAGAAATGGGCATATATATGTAAATAGGTGGTCTATATGGGTATATTCATATATAGTCATTAGTCAGGGGCTGTTTATGTAAAATTTCCATTTAAGTTCATGAATGATGTTTTTATTGCCTGGATCTCAGCTACAATCCAATCAACACACACTTGATTAACATCACAGGGAACAAACAGACAGCTCAGTTATAACATCTTTGTGGATAGAAAATGAGTGAAACACCTGGGAAAGTTGTGTGTGTTACAGGAGCTTCAGGCTATGTAGCTTCATGGCTTGTCAAGCTTCTGCTCCAACGCGGTTACACTGTTAAGGCCACTGTTCGCAACCTCAGTTAGTACTAGCTCGTAAACAATTCTGCGTTGTTCATTTTACGTTTTTGATATTGAGTCAGATAATTGATTGATTCACTTACACATGTGTCAATGTGATAGGTGATCCAAAGAAGGTTGATCATCTAAAGGAACTTGAAGGAGCTAATGAAAGATTGCATCTATTCGAAGCCGATTTGCTCCAGGATGGCTCCTTTGATTCAGTAATATATGGCTGTGATGGTGTCTTTCATACTGCATCACCTGTTATCTTTTCATCAGTTACTGATCCAGAGGTTCGTGATTCTTTTATCCCTGCCGAAAATATTGCTATAAGAATTAACATTAACATGAGCTGATATACTAGTCTGTTTATATCGAGGTTCGTGATGATTTTATCCCTGCTGAAAATATTGCTACACGATCATTACATGAGCTGATATACTAGTCTGTTTATATCGAGGTGTTTAGTAAATTATGATAAGCAGTCTCTAAGTATATTTAAATGAAAAAAAAATCATCAGAGGTAGCTTATCAAATCAACTTACTTTGTGTTCGCGTTATAGACTTGTCAAATCAGTACAAACTAGAGCCTTACCGGCACATTTTAGTGCAGACGGAATTGTTAGCACCGGCAGTTCTGGGAACGCTCAATGTACTGAAATCTTGCAAAAAAGCAACATCTATTAGGAGGGTGGTGATAACCTCATCTACATATGCAGTTTGGAAGAACCGGAAACCAACAGGCCCTGATGTCGTTATTGATGAGACGTGGTTTTCAGACCCTGAGTTCTGCATAGAAACTGAGGTTTGTTCATTTTTCCGAAGCAATGTCTCTTCAGTTTTTTCCTTGGAAATTGTCTTATCAGTGAAGATTCTGTTAACAACTATTCAAAAAAACTGTGCTTGCCCCTTTTATTTTATGAGTCTGCTCTGGTCAGTTCACATCTTATGGCTCCTTTGTATTTACAGCAATGGTACAGCGTTTCGAAAACCTTAGCAGATAAAGCTGCCTGGACGTTTGCGAATGATAAAAGGATTGATTTGGTAACAATGCATCCTGGACATGTCATCGGTCCTCTCCTTCAGCCGACTCTCAACTTCTCATCTTCAGTTATTGTTGATATCGTTGGAGGTAGCTTGCATTCATGTATACGTTCGCTATTTTTATTGTAAGATGATCATGTGTGCTTATTTCGTAAACAAGCTCTCTAGCTACTTCGATTGAATTCAGGTTTAAATTGATATGACAGGAAAGGAAGGGTTTCCGGTTTATGAGTTTGTTGATGTTAGAGATGTTGGCAATGCACATATTCTGGCATTTGAGAATCCTTCTGGGAATGGAAGATACATTCTGGTCGGAACTATGATTACTCATTCTCAGGTTTTGCAACTTCTCAAGAAACTCTACCCTTCTCTGGATTTTCCTAACAAGTAAGTCTGTTATTACATCTCATTGGAATCAACTCATTTATTTCCCCTTATTAATTTTACTAGAGATGTTGAGAATGGAAACTATGTTTGAACAATTTTGTTCTGTCTTGATTGCAGTGTAGCAGAGGAACCAGCCATCGCTCAAGTATCCAAGAAGAGAGCGGAAAGTTTGGGTGTTGATTTCTTGCCTATCGAAGTGAGCCTCAAGGACATGGTTGAAAGCTTGAAGGACAAGAATTTCCTATCTTTCTAAATGACCTGCAAGTTGTAATCTATGTAGCATACGTGGTGTGTCTTTTAAGTTCTAAATTACTTGGAAATTGCATTAACATTGTTCTTATCAATAATGCACAAGCATAAAAGAACCGTGCAATCTATTTCTCTTATTTATTCAAGTAGAGATATGAACTGTATAATTGAGGACGGCTTTGAATTTGTTGAGACAATGAAAGAATGTATATTCAGCCAAAAATGCAAGACAAAAGGAAGGCTAAGTCTTTGATGCTTTGCTATCTGCTATATAATTAATGAGCTCACCTTTGCTTCACAAAGACACAATTCTGTAGATTTTCAGTTGAAGATGAGTGAAATAGGGAAAGTGGTCTGTGTTACAGGAGCTGCAGGTTACATAGCGTTGTGGCTCGTTAAGCTTTTGCTCTTGCGCGGTTATACTGTTAAGGGCTCTGTTCGCAACCTCAGTTAGTGGATCCTCATTCGTTTACATTTTTTTTTTTTTTTGCATTAGGTAAATTTGCTATAGACACACAACAAGAAATTGCTGAACACAAGAGATTTGTTGATTCTGTTTGGTGCTGAATGCAGGTGATCCGAATAAAGTGATGCATCTGAGGGAACTTGAAGGAGCGAAAGAAAGACTTCATCTGTATGAAGCTAATTTACTCAAAGATGGTTCGTTTGATTCTATAATTGATGGTTGTGATGGTGTCTTTCATACTGCGTCACCTGTTATCCTTTCCGTGAGTGACCCGCAGGTTTGTGCTGATCAGTTCCTGTTCATTCTTTTCTTCCAGACGAGTTTCTAGTCTTACATGAGTTTTGTGTCTCATTTCGATTTTGCCAGGCGGAATTGGTAGAGCCAGCAGTGAACGGAACACTTAATGTGCTTAAATCATGTAGCAAAGTACCATCTGTCAGAAGGGGGTTGATACCTTCTTCAATAGTTGCAGCTACCAACAATCGAAATGTGAAAGGCCCTGATGTCGTAGTTGATGAAACCTGGTTCGCAGATCCTGAGCAGGGACGGACGCAGAAATATATGTCAGGGTAGCGAATTTTTTACATAAATTTAATTAAAAAAATTCATTATTAATGACTAATGAAATTACGTTTTTAAAACTCACATAGTAAAGAATAATATTTAAACTATAATTTTTTTAATTATGTGCTCATAAATGGGAGGAATTAGATATAATATAGCTTTGATTGAATAATTTTTTTAAAAGTATATTAAGTAAATGAATTTATCATTGAATAGAAAAAATAAACAAACAAAGAGAGTTAAATGAAATAAAGTTAAGTATTTGTAAAATATGATTATGAAATGTAAACTAAAAGAACATTAAAAAAGAGAAAATTAATAAAACATGTTACTGAATCATAAAGAAACAATGAAAAATGTAAGTAAATGGTAGAAAAACATATAAACAAAATGGTTGGAAAATCTAGCACTACTGAGAATCAAATTTGTGATCAAGTGACAGGGAAGGCTTAATGAAATATAGGTGCACCAGCTGAGTTGTACCAGTTTCTTTCATAATTCATTCTTGCTAAATATATCATTATTCATTAAATTTTTGGAAGGGGTATAATAGGCATTTCATGTCCAAAATCGAAGGGTCGCGATTGCGGTCCCTTGCGCGCATGTAGGTCCGTCCCTGATCCTAAGTATTGTTAAGAAACTAAGGTTTGACCACTTCGGAACCTGATTATTCATAGGTGATAGATCATGAATATCATGGATTAATACCTCTTTGTATGTTTTTATCCAGAAATGGTACCCCCTTTCAAATTCTTAGCAGACAAAGCTGCCTGGGAATTTGCTAAAGAAAACGAGATTGATCTGATAACAATGAATCCTGGCTTGTTCTTGGTCCACTCATTCAGCCAACTCTCAACCTGTCTTCTGAGATTATAAAAGATCTTGTAAAAGGTACCACTATCTTTTCCGATTATTGATTGCATACTGAACTGTTCAGCTAGTTCTCAGTTCTAATGTACTTACCTGTTCTGATTCACAATAGGGTATGTCTAATTTCACAGGTAAAAAAGTACTACCAGTGTACGACTTTGTTGATATGAAAGACGTTTGTCACGCAGTCACGCTCTGTAGCGCCCCAGATCTGGTCCGGACGTCAGGGATCGTGACGAATATCCAAATATATATAAATACCAAAATACTATTCGTTACATCTCCAAAATTACTTCATAACATAAAAAAAAACACACTTATATTACTGGTTCAGCAGCGGAATAGCAGTCCTAATGTCAGTTGGTATGCCTATCTACCCGGCCCTGTCTCCGTGCTCATAATCCGGGAAAGCAAATTATTGAAACAAAGGGAGTGTCAGTCACGAAGACTTAGTGAGGTTAGTCAGGCATGCATGAAATGCATATGA
>JAYMSP010004041.1:0-17580 GCA_036897095.1 Plantago elongata
CCTGTGATGGGTGACAGAGGTGGTGTTGACAGCGGTGGAGGAGAGGATTGGTGATGGCGGCGAGAGACATAGGTGGTGGGCAACGAGCAGAGAAGGTGGATTCATGGTGTGATAGGGCGGCGATGGTGTCGATTGGAGGTGGCCGACGGAGTCGTGGCCTGCGGTGGTGGTGGAAGGCGGTAATGATGGTGGTGGTGGTGGTGGGAAAAGTAAAGAGACGAAGAAGACGATGCAGAAGGAGGCGATGGGGAAGGAGCTGGCTAGTGCCATGTTTGGATTAGCCAAATATTGAATAGTGAATTAAGCTGGTCAACAGAAAAACGGATTAATGGACCTGGATGTAATTGTTGATCTGAGTGGTAGTTAGATGTGTCAAAGGCATCCAAGAGGGGGGTATATGTAATTTTCCCATATAAATTTACACAATTAAATATTTATTTAAATTTATATCTTATTTTAATGAATAAATTGACATTTATAAATTCGTTTCATCGTAATAAATCAAAACATATCTTTAAATTTATGAATTTTTTATTTTAATATGTAAATAATATATTTAGTTAATATTATATATATAAGATTGGTGCCTATGGATTCGTCTTGCCAAGATGAATCGATATGTATTCAAAATATTTTTCGGCATTTTACATATAAAGTTATATACGATTTAATAAAAATTATAACATACCAAAATTAAATAGTTATTTTTAATTTAATTTTTTTAAATTTATTTTTATTCACGAAACTGAACAAAATTCAAAGAAGTATGCTACATAAGATTTTGCCTATGTAGCATGTATATTTGTTGAGAATGGACACTTAATTAATTATAAATTTAAATTACTTTAAATTTTCACTCAAAATTACACCGTCAATTATAATATATGAAGTTCTTATGACGGAAGGAGCAGTATACAATGAAATGAGTGATGAAGACTGTTTCCATTTCACAAAGTCGTGAAAATCAAATATTATTTCAAATGTTTAACATATGCTTAATAATAAATATAATAATGAGCCAAGTAAGAGTACGTACGATAAATATATTTACATTCATGTAACATGAAAAGAACCATTAAAACAGGGTACATTGAACAAGAAGCTTTCCTAGCTATAAATTAAGATATTTTCCATAAATCACAGTTGATTTAAAAGGAGGAAAACATGAACAACACATGTGATTGCGAATAGAGAAAAGGTTATTCACCTTTTATCACAAAGTCGACGGAAAAATATTAATCAAGATTCAATACGGTAAATGTCACATACATTGAACATAATTTTGCCCTGGTAGTTCTGTAATATTATAACCAACAGTTTTACCATATTTACCATATGAATAATACTTTGTTATCTTTAACTGAAATTTATTAAACGGAATAAAACTGAACTGAATAAAATAAATTATAAATAAGTTGAGTTGCACTGAATATAATTGATTTTAATTTAAAGAGAATAAAGACTAAATAAATTACAAAAGAGTACGTACAAAATAATCATAACTATGAAGTTGATTACGAGCAACCAGATTACGAATTAGTATAATAACGTGTGATAAACCTGGTACAGATGACCTTGAACTTGTAGCGCAAATAGTGCCTAGTGGTATACAATATGACATGCACCCATCGTAGTAATCATAACTATGAAGTTGATTACGAACAACCAGATTACGGATTAGTATAATAACGTGTGATAAACCTGGTACAGATGACCTTGAACTTGTAGCGCAAATAGTGCCTAGTGGTATACAATATGACATGCACCCATCGTAGTATTCGAAGTAGACCTGGATAGTTACTTTTTCTGAATGGTTATTAATCATAATTGTAACCGTAACTGTTCAGCAACCGACCAGTTATAATCATAACAGATTTAATTTTTGCTTACGGTTATGGTTAAAAACTGTTTAATTTTTTTTCTTTAAACTTTAATATTCTATTTCTCGAGCACAAAAATTTAAAATCTTCATAAACGCACTTTCAAACATCCATTTTGAACGAAAAATTGTACGGGTCATTTTTCGGGCCAATAAATCTGATTTTGAATCCGGATTTAATTTTTGGGCTCGAAAAATTATTTAAAAATTATTTTTCATAAAAAAATGTAATAATACATAAAAAATGTAAAATAGAAAAAAATAATGAAAATTTTTCAAACGAACGCGCGTGGATATAATATATATGAAGTAGTATATCATGTTCATTTGATTTCTGCATATTATCACCATTTGAAGCAAACAACAATAATCCATATGCTATAAAAAACTGGACAGATTGTATCCAAGCTGAGAGTTTTTTATATCCTGTTCATTTGATTTCTGCATATTATCACCACTGGAGGCTTGTTCTTGTTTGGTTTTCGATATATACTAGACCAACTATCTAAACTCTGAACAAAAAAACTCATAGCTAAAAAAAGCACGAAATTTGAAGACAAGTGAAAATCAAAAATTGAACGAGGAAGATGAAGACGAGTAAAAATTGAAGGAAGACGAAATTGAAGAACTAAAGAAGGAAGACGCACCTGCAGAGAAGGAAGACGAAATTGAAGAACCGAAATTGGAGTAGCCGGAGGCCCGGAGGAGACGGAGTCACGGAGCAAGAGAGGATGACCAGCGGGCTGTGGCTATGGAGGCTGAGTTGTGGAAAAGAAGACGATGTTCAACTTTTTCTATTTTCACTTTTTACGGTAGGTTATTTTTTAATAACTTAAACCTATGGTTTTCGATCTTTTGTAATCGATCCGAAACCGATTAATAATTATTTCAGTTTCGATTTCGATTATTATTTATATGGTTACGATTATAATTGTAATTAGAATTGAAATTATGGTTATGATTATGATTTTTAACCAATTATTTTTCAGGCCTAATCCGAAGTTAAGTACTTATTGAACTACACAAGCATACCTCAGTACTTCACGTGTACAAATAATTTGTTTTAAGTTCTAATGTATAAATGTGTAAACCATTTCAGTTACTTGGAGTAAATTTTCACTAGAAGTACCGAAAATGTGTTCACTCATTTCAACTGAAAGTGGCAACAATATGAACAAAAAGAAGCCTCCATAAATTACTGAGTCTCAAGTACATAGACATAAAACATATTGAAAAATCTACTGATGCATTTTATCCTATAATTCACTCTTTCCTATGTGGCTGCGGCATCTATTATTCGCTCAATCAGCAACCTGGCTGTGCCAACCAACTCCTTGCTCAATTCCCCACAAAAATATTCCTCCAGCACAAAGGAATAAGTATAAAAAGAATCGTGCCAGTTATAATTTCATTCAGACAAGCGTACTTATTTGCTGTCAGTAAAATCAGCATCAATCACATCACCTTCAGGTCCCTTGTCTGATGATTCTGAAGGACCAGTGGCACTGCCAGGGGTCGGGCCAGCACCAGATTCTGCACCAGGCTGCTGGTTGTAGAGTGATTGACCGAGCTGCATAACTTCTTCATTCAACGCGGTCATAGCATCCTTCATAGCCTGGGTGGAGCCTCCTGATATGGCGTCCTTGAGTTCTCCCAGTTTTGACTCAACCTTCTCTTTAACTGGAGCAGGGACTTTGTCTCCAAGTTCCTTCAACTGTTTCTCCGTCTGGTAAACTACAGAATCCGCCTGGTTCTTTGTATCTATTGCATCTCTCTTCTCCTTATCTTCTTTTGCGAACTTTTCAGCTTCATTAACCATTCTTTGAACCTGCATATAGCACATTTTTGTTTAAAAGCAGCTCAAAACTAATGACAGCCTATGACAGGTCGACGAACAGCAAAAATATAAAATGCAAGTGAAAAGTCATACCAATTTTTGCCATGTGTGCTTCCAAAATCTAATGCTTATTGTGAAGTGGTACATTTACTGGGTATTTGAATTAGCTTCAACATTTAAAAAAAGAACTTGTTGGGTGTTTACAATGAGTTGATAAAGATGATCAGTAGTTTAAATAGAATTTGATGGGAGTATACAATAAGTGCTAAAAGTCAAGAAGTTAGGAGAAAGTAAAATACAAGTGCAGATTGTAGAAGTTAATCAGCCATGCAAGTGCCACTTGTTACTTCTTCCAATAACTAGCAGAGAAAGTAAAATTTGAAACTAATGTTCTATATATTAGGCTAGTCAGAGCAAGTCACATAGCACAGAGCAAATGCTAATTAGTTAAGATGTCACAAGAACTCTAACCTCATCACTGGGCAAAGTACTAGCACCAGTTATGGTGATATCTTGCTTCTTCCCAGTTCCCTTGTCACTAGCAGTTACTGAGAGGATACCATTTGCATCAATGTCAAATTTGACCTCTATTTGCGGAACTCCACGTGGTGCAGGTGGGATTCCATCAAGGCGGAAGCTGCCCAAAGATTTGTTGTCCCTAACAAACTCTCTTTCACCCTGCAGGACATTGATCTCGACACTTGTCTGACCATCAGCTGCAGTTGAGAATACTTCTGATTTTGATGAGGGTAGTGTGGTGTTTCTCGGGATAATCTTTGTCATAACACCACCAAGAGTTTCCAACCCAATAGAAAGAGGTGTTACATCAAGAAGGACGATGTCACTAACATCTCCAGCCAAAACACCGGCCTAAGAGAATATCAGGGATTAAAAACAGCCGTTGGACAAAAATTGTTAAGCGAGGACATGCTAAATAGGAAAAGGACCAACCTGGACTGCCGCTCCAAGGGCTACAACTTCATCCGGATTGACAGTGACATTTGGGTCCTTTCCTGTCAATTTCTTTACAAGTTCCTGCACTGCTGGAATACGTGTTGAACCACCAACAAGGATGATCTCATCTAAATCAGTGAAGGATAGCTTGGCATCCCTTAGTGAATTTTGCACGGGGGTTTTCAGTCTGCAAGGAAAAACAAGTGCCTTAAGAGAAATTGCAAAGATAGATGAACGGAGTAAACCAAATAAGAAAACAAGGATCAGATTAAGGCATGCGCAGCCTCACCTATCAAGCAAATCTGAGCACAGCTCTTCAAACTTTGCCCTTGTAAGAGTGGTTTCAATATGTTTGGGACCTTCTGCAGTGGCAGTAATGAAAGGTAAGCTGCCAAACAGAAGTGAAATGATTAGGATGGGGGCTGCAGAACATGGAAAATGGTATAAAATTAAAGGAAAAGACAAGGCAAATTACACCCTAAAAACGGAATTCATCCAAAAAAATTCCCCTGTATATTGCACATTCTTTAGAGGTGGTTTATAAAAAAATCTCTATAAACAATTTATAAAGATACCTGATGTTGGTCTGAGATAATGATGATAGCTCCATTTTAGCTTTCTCTGCTGTTTCAGTCAGACGCTGTAGAGCTTGTTTATCCTTCAATAGATCTATACCCTCATCATTCTTGAAACTTCCAGCAAGCCAATCAACGATTCTCTGTATTAAGTAAAGAAAATGTAAAGGATCTTATCAACCTTTGTGTGCCTTAACAAGGCTGTAAAGGAAGAGATGGGAAAAAAGAAAATGAAAGATGCATCAGCAAGAGGAGCACAAACTTTGTCAAAGTCATCACCGCCAAGATGGGTATCTCCAGATGTAGACAGCACCTCAAACACACCATCACCGACCTCAAGAACTAGAACCAACATTCAAAGAGAAGTCGTCAATGCCTACATTATGAATGGAGGAGTATGATAACACATTTTCTATTTGACTTAGTGTGTGTTTGCAACTTAAATGCAACTGCTAGTGTAGTTTAGGAGAAAGTTGAATATTTAGTGTCTCAAAACTTTTCTTAGAATGAGTTACAACAAGTGGAATTTGGGACAAGTAACAGCAACTTCAACACCTTTTTCAATTGTAGTTTCCCGCCAAGACATTGACTTTCTACGTACCACAACACTAGAATAAATTTGATGAAGACGCACAGACACACCCAACAATGATATTTCCAAAGAAGTAAACATCATACAACAGACTTGATGTTCCAAAAAGTGAGATCACAGACATACCTGAGACATCAAAAGTACCACCTCCTAGGTCAAAGACAAGAATAGTCTCATTACTTTTCTTTTCAAATCCATAGGCAAGCGATGCAGCAGTGGGTTCATTTATGATACGGAGAACCTCCAACCCAGCAATACGACCTGCATCCTTGGTTGCAGTCCTTTGTGAATCATTGAAATAAGCAGGAACGGTAACCACTGCCTTAGTAACCTTATCATTTAAGAACTTTGATGCATCGTCAACAAGCTTCCTCAGAACCTGCATTCACAATATACAGAAAGAAACAATTAGATGCTATTCAGAACAACCGTTCCACATCCAAAATGATCTGAAAAACAATCAGTCTACATGAAAAATTCTTCCTTGTTTAACGAAAAGGCATAGGTAATATCAAAATAACACTACTACAACATCAACAAACTCAGAATTTTCAAGTTTGCTGTGTCCTTTTTCTACAACAAAAACTACTTGTCTACAAATTCAGTATGCCAATAGTGCAGTTCAATCTCCAAGTGAAAACACTATTAAATAGATAAAATCCTTTTTTTTTTAAATGGCAAAGGGTGACTCGAACCCTCGACCTATTGGTTGGAGGTGAAGCGTCTTACCAACCGAGTTGTGCTTTGTTGTCAAATAGATAAAATCTTATGCCTTTATAGGGTCGTGTGTATACATATTTAACTCGATAAGAACGCTCTCTGAGAAAGAGTACATTCATAAACATACAATTACTAATACAGCACAATCTCTCATATCAATACTATAAATCCCATAACTTCTGTAGTGACAACATCAAAGGTCCATGAGAGACAGTCTCTAGATAAATAATAGATAGAATGACTTATGTTGTCAAGAAAATCATCTATGTCTTTAATAAATATCGTATACGTCATGAAAAAATGTAATTTTGTAAATGAAAAAACATCAGTGTTGACAACATAGACGTTTCGATTAATAAGTAATAACATAGATGATTTTTCTTGACATAGTATACACTCTGATTGATAAATCAAGACGGACCTATGTTGTCGAGAAAAACACTAATGTTATTAATTAAAAAATATACATCGTTAACAAAATGTAATTAGTGTACATGAAAAAGCACCAATGTTGACACGTAGACGTTTTTATTAATGACATCTTAATAACATCAATGATTTTCGTCCGGCTAGTCAGTCTATCAGGAGAGTTACTCATAAAACTGTATTCGATGCAAACAAGAGTTGATAGATAACATACCTGAGCTGAGATCTCCTCAGCAGCAAACTGCTTGCCAATAGCAGGGCAGTCAAGCTTGACATTACCATTGTCATCCCTGACCACAGTATAAGACACCTGCTTACTCTCCTCGTCCACCTCATTCATCTTCCTCCCAATAAACCGCTTGACCGAAAAGAAGGTGTTTCCAGGGTTGACCACAGCCTGACGCTTGGCAATTTGCCCAACCAACCTGTCACCGTTCTTGGTGTAGGCAACCACGGATGGAGTCGTTCGCTGGCCTTCAGCATTCGTAACGATTGTCGGCTTTCCTCCCTCCATAGCAGCCACAGCAGAGTTTGTCGTCCCCAAGTCAATTCCCACAACTTTCTCAGCAACCACACGGAGTCCACCACGCGACCTTGTGGCCTTGCTTTTGAGCTTCAATCCCGAGGTGTTATTGAGCTTTGTGCTGACGAAGGCTGTTCTATTAGGGTTCCTTCTCGTAGAGTAGAGCTGATTGGTGGCGAAAAGGGCTTGAATTTGAGCTGCGGAAGCCATTTTATTTTAGTGTAGGATTGGATTCGGGGATTGGTTTGCGGAGTGGGAAGTGGAAATCGAGAAAGGAACCCAAAGGAATTGGGGGAAATTCAGAGGTTTTGAGGTGAGAACTTTGGCAGCGGAGAAGATAAGAGGAGATTGAATGGGAAATCACAGAGAGTCTATAGGGAGTAGGTTTTGTTCTGGACTGGGTAAGTTGGACGGAGAAAGATAGGTGCTGTTTGGTAGGTACTTCCAATGTCCTACTATTTCCTTTTCTCAAATTATTATAATTTAAACTTATACTATTCTTTTTACTTTTTCAAACGTTACAATATTCTGATTATAAATTTCAATATGAAAATAAATAAACTACTTAAATATACTAATATATAAAGTAGAAATATAATTTTTATTAAAAGATTAGAAATTTAACCTATTTTATCACATTGCAAATGTAAATCAGGTAAAATTAGTAAATCAAGTAACTTTAAAGAGTGAAAATTCTTCCTTCAAACACAAAGTCCGCCCAAATATATTACTCCTTTTCAAGCCAAGATTCAAGATAGTAATTGTCAAATACAGTGAACTTAAATTTGGCCCGGTGGTCTATTGTCGCAATGAAAAGATCAAGAATGTGAAGATCATCGTGAGATAGCATCTGACTCAATGGGTTCTAAAGAGTACGTTAAAATTACCAGTGCTTTATGTTTAATTGGTAGTTGGAAATAATCATACTATTAAGTTGGAATAAGAGAACCAAGATTAAGGTTCAGTAAGTAATACAAGTAACATGAGATAAACCTGGTACAAATTACTTAAGCTTACATCACAAATAGTGGCATAGAAATATTATACACAATCATATACACCAATAGCAATATCGAAAGTTCGAAACTAAAGTATTTATTGAACGCAAGCATACGCAGTAATTTTACTGATGATGAAGATTCCAACAATATAATATATTCTAACTTGAGTTAGAAGATCAGATCACCAACTCAGTAATCTAATATCATGGAACACATGCAATGAGGTCAAGAGAGTACGCACAAAAGTATGAAACTATGAGCAAAATATTATTCGACAGGCAGCTCTGCAGATCAAATTCTCGACATTTGATGGAACTATAACGTGATTAGGACACCAACATAGTCAAAGAAAGAGATACAGGTAAAGTGGGATGAAGCAGAGCTTATCCGAACAGTTCTACAGGATGCACCTACGATTTGTACACTCAATGCTATCTCAGACGCAAAATGCTACAAACTTTCCTATATTTTTCCAATTACAAGCCTGGCAGAATAGCAACCAGAAGATTGATGGGTAGAATTTGAGTCAATCCTGCTTTACCAAACATATATGTCACAGTACCAAAAACACCAACAGAAGTCGAGAGCATTTCTCCACAAGCCAAAACACCAGTAAACCAGCACGATTCCCACTAATCTGAATCTGAATCTGTCAAGGATAGAAGAGTGTTAGTAATAATGCCTGGAGAAAGATTTTTTTTAGCAAAAGTTTACTCAGAATTGATAGTTCGAAATTCTTAGATTCAGAACACTTTAGGAAATAATATGCATTGAGACAAGTCAAATGGCATGAAACATAATAGCTAAAGCTATCCCTTTAAGTGGAATTAGGATGCATGTGAGGGTTATATTACATATTCAAACTATGAGATACCTACCTTCACGCACATCTCCGCCAACTTTTCCTTTGTTTCTCAGTTGTCTTGCAATCATTGCACAAATGAGCTTCCACCAGTAAACGTGAAAAACAAGAAGAGTCACCAACATTGTATTGAAGACATAGTAGATTGATATCCCGTATCCACTTGATAGATCCAAGACTTCCATTAAGTTGATGCTGAGGACCAGTAACAAGGAAAAATGATTAGAATGAAACATCACAATAATAAGCTAAAAAGAACTTGACTAGATACAGTTGGAAGCCAAACCTTGTTGCTCTTATGACATAGAATGGGAAGATAAAGAGCCTGAGCACTAGCCAAGTGACAGCAAAAAAACCAAAGCAGACACTAGCTCCTAGCTCATTGCCAGAGTATTTGAAAACCTTAGCAACTTCCATGAATACATCACTGGCATCATGCAGCGCAAGAACTACTGCCCCAATACGGAAGAACCTACAGTAGAGCACATTAGTACATCCATATTAATCTTTATACCGTGCAACTATCACTATATTTTATACAGTACTTGAATGAGTCCCCACTGGTGGAGAAACAGCATGTGCCGCACCACCCCGCACCCCCCAACACATGCACACACACCCCAAAAAAAGGAAAAAGAAAATCCACACACAACAAACTCATTTACCAATTGGTACTAAACAAATGAAGGTGAAGGTTTACCAAAGGAGCCAGGAAATGCCAATCTGACGATAAGATAATATCTTTAGGACCAATGAGTTTGATATCCTTAAAACAAACAGTAATGTGCCCCAGTAGAGCTTGTTAGGATCAATAGCATACGACTTGTGCATAAAGCAACCGCTGATAGCAAGGGAAACTTTATTTTTTAACCAAGCACACCAGGCATGTAACATGTTAGGCGACAATAGGATAATCTACCCGGTAGAACGACTTTCATGAACTTAAGCATTAATAGTTTCTCATTCTAAAACTAGCTCATTTGAAACATTAGCAGTGGAAGACATAACAGTTATAGGATACCTGGTCATGTACGAGCCTGAGATCAGGATCACAGTGACAATGTGATGAGACAGCATGACAGTAAAGTCATTTCGCCGTGTTTCCCAGGTAAGAAGGGCAACAATGCTAAAAATGTAGAACCCGCATTGGCACATGTAGATAAGTTTCAGAGGAAGCCTGTAAAGATTAATGCAGTAACAATTTAGATACACAAGGCATAAATGAATAAGTTACACAATGTAACTTCCACGACATGGGGTGACAGTTGAGCATCTTGCGGTTACAATATAGCAGTACATATGGAAAAACATCCAGTAAACTTTTAAGAGTTTCCTAAACAAAAATGCAGTGATGCATACCCCTGAGAATAGGTCTGAACTCCAAAAGATAAATTAAGCATGTTCTACTGACGCCATACAAGATTGACTGTCTCAAAAAAGGTAAGAGTATGTTGAATGCATTCTATCGATGCAATACAAGATTGAGTGTTTCGTTGAAAGAGCTTTTTGTTGTATCTGGTGCTGAATGAACTAAAATGTTAACTGAAACCAATAGAAAATACTACCGTGACTCGGTGAGTAACTTGGAATACCCTTCCAATAAAACCTAGTCACTGATATATCACATTTCACATGTAGATGACATCCTTCCACCTTTGCAAAGATCAGGGTGGAAGAATGAACTGCAAGTAGCTAACCATAATACCACCCAAGAAAATCCAGTATAGTAGGATACGATGTTCTGAACTACAACAATTTCCAGGTTAAAGATATTCAGTTACACACAGAACATGTACATCTGTCCACCCCATCACAGTTGGACTATGAGCATAACAAAATTTGAATGGGTGGGGATCATGTGGTCAACATTGTTAGAACTTACAAGTACTATGGACTGCATGGAAACATGCATGTTATGTTATGCCATCAGACTAACCAAACAGGCATAATGAAATAGGGATTATCAGTATTATTTGACAGTTAACAAGATAAATAATAAGATAATGTGTGATGAATGAGCATATCATTTAGATAGTTAGAATTTGTATATGAAGAACGGGTATTGTTCATTAGTGTATCTGCATGTAGGAATCCAAGATAATACTTACATCATGCATTCAGCTCTAAACAAGAGCCTGTGTACATACAATATAAACAAACTCCATACTGTACACAACATACTGTATCCACAAATTAACAATAAGATTCACATGTTTATTGCTTGAATAAAATTGTAAGAGAGATTACTCACTTCAGCTCTTGATTGGGCCAACCTTTAAAGTACTGTGTCATATCCCAGAACCATGGCTCATTGTAGGTAGCTGCTAGGATGCAGCATTCAACAGTTGCATAGTAAGTAAACTTCCACATTGACTCCGAACTTTTCCTTAATTTTGACCTCGTGGCATTAGTGAGCCTCACACGTTCGGTGTTTCTTCTCAACAGCCACCAGGCTAGACCCTGAGACAGATGGAAACACATGTAAGTAAAGAGGACTTTGAAAGACTAACGATATGTCAGTGACTCAGTGGTATAAATTACAATTCATAATGCTGTGACAATACTGGAGTTGGGCACTCATTGAAGGACATGATGAATTCAAGAAACTTCACATGTTATAGGGATGAAGCAATTTTGTTACTCGAAGGAACTATAAGACAAATATGATGCATGTGCATGCGTATTGGACATCCATTTAAGTAAAGGAAACAATATTGCTCGAACAGTACGTTAACAATCATAACTAATTTGTCTATGATTTATTGAGACTCTGGACTTGTACATGAACACTAAGCTGTAGTGTATGCCTAACTATGATACATAGTTACATACATGTTCGAGGGTAAAATAGAATTACAGAATACATCAAGACATGTTAGAATAATGCAAATAATGGAAATCCAGTTGCAGATGTACTCAAATGACGATCTAGAGAAACAATATATACATCGATGCAGGCTAGTGCGTGTGTGCTACGGACCATTGTGTTCTAGACTCTCAAAAACAACACCAAGATAATTCAGAAATTCACAGAAGGAAGAGCCACAAGGAAGCATGTAATTCATTTATGTGTCAGTTACAAAACTCTAACTCGTAGTTATTTCCAATAGCTTATATAAAACTCCAACTAGTTGCCTTTCTCAGGAAAAATCAGCTGATGTCACCAGCAAGAGTTCCTTCCACTCATCTAACATTCCAACTACTCAGAGAATATTCTAAGCTTGAACTCACACATCAGTAAATCATCATTCATCATCATTTTATGCGTCAATATGAACACTCTAACTAGGTGCTACTTTCAGTAGCTACCAAAATCTTATTCGATGATTCACCTAATCGATTATTTCATTCACTCAGAGCATATTCTAGATTGTACTCACACATCACATAATCACCATTAATAACCATCAGCTGTCACTACAGAAACACAACAGCAAAATCAAATCACTCTTACTTAGCTCACAAACAATTAAGCAATGTTCAGCAAACATCATAACCGCTCAACTCATGCTTCTTTCATCCTCAATCACACACCTCAAGATCATAAACCTCCTCTCCCCACACATTTCACACAGACGAAGGAAAAATGATCACAAGTACAACACAGATTCAGACTGCACGCACTAGTCACAGAATCATCATTCATCACCATCACCTGCCACTCTAAAAACACGAAATCACGCTTACTTAGATCATGAAGCAATTAAGAAAGTTCATCAAACATCATAACTGCTCAACTCATGCTTCTTTCATCCTCAATCACATACCTCAAGATCGTAAACCTCCTCTACACAGATTTTACACAGGCAAAAAAAAAAAATTCTCACATCACTTTCAAGTCGCTCTTTCTTAGATCATGAAGCAATTGACAAAGTTCATCAAACATCATAACCGCTCAACTCACGCTTCCTTCATCCCCAACCAAATACCTCACGATCGTAAACCTCCTCTCCACACAGATTCTACACACACTATCGCAAAACGGAACTCTCGCTACCAATTCCAGCTCAAAACCAATCCAAACACTCACAGAAACAAACAAAAGCTACAGAACGCGATATGACATAATCGCCAGATCAATCAATCAACACAATGCACCACATCACTCGCCACCAATTCCAGCTCAAAACCAATCGAACGCTCACAAAATCAAAAAAACGAACCATATCAAAACGCAGAGAAAGGAGCAGCATCGCTTACACGAAACACGTATCGGTCGAGGAGAAACCTCGCAGCAACGAACGCAATGGCGAAGTACAGAGCAACGGAGAAATGCCACACGCTAGGAGGAGCTGTAGCTGTAGCGGTAGCAGGAGCGTCAATCGAGATCGATTCCATGGTTGGTCAAGCAGCAATCATCAGAGCATTCGCAATCAATAAAACCGTCTACTAGAACGAAATCAAAACCGTGAATGAAATGAGAGCAGAAATGTCACCCGCTCCACGTTTTATATAGATTCCTTCTCCGAGCAGTTACAGAGAGGAACCGAGGAGCGAGAGAGATTTTATTGTTTCCTTTTTCCTTTTTTTTTTTTAATTTTTGCAGCTGGAGAAAGGAAAAAAGGAGGAGGATGTAGTTAATCGAGACTATATAGGAGATAGAGAGGGGAAAGTGGAAGACGAATGTCGTGTGTGAATATTCTTCATTTCACTAATTTCTTCACCTTTGTGGTTAATTTTACTTTTACTGCGCATATGCAAATTGTTCGTCCTGAAATTTTAACTGAATTTGTTTGGGTCACAACTGGTGATTTCGTAACTGAATTTGTTCTTAGGGTTAATTATATTTCTGAATTTTTATTTGAATTTTTTAAAATCTTCAATACCCTAGAAGTTTCTATTATTCATTACAAAAAAAACCCCGAATTTCTATTTTTCTTATATTCCGTTAAAAAAATTCCGTCAGTCAACTAGTCAATCATTATAAAAGTCAAAAGTCAACTGGGATTTGAAAGTAATTTTTATCGAAAAAATATTTTTCTAAATAAAAATAAAATTACATCATTAATTTTTTTTATGATGTCATAAGAATTTTGATGGTTTCCAACTCTGTCCTTGGGGTTTCAAAGTAAGATTAATAAAATCACAGATCCAACTAATATATTTTTGAATTTTCCAACTTTGGCATGATATTTTTCATCCTTTGTTAGTGCTATGATAATAAATTCGAGACACTTAGGCTAAATTAACTGAATTCAATCAAATAGGGATGCTTTCAGCTCAAGTATTCTTCAGCAGAATAAATCTCTCGTTTCTATCTATGCCACAGTAAGTACAACACTAAAACCTAAACCCAAATTCATTTTTTACCAATCTTCTCACACATCGATCAGAGTTTCATATCTCACTCCGCCATAGGTGTAGCGGCCCGGCGTGATCGGGGTCCGGATGTCAAGGATTATGCCGAACTCCCAAATACAAATATCAAACCGTATAATTAATACAGACCCCCGCTTAGGATGTACATGTCAAAAGTTATGTCATACGTTTAGTAAATCAGCAGTGGAATAACTAGAGAAGTGTAGAGCCAGTCTGTAGATCCCATCCTCACTCCGTGCTTTACACCTGGAAAATCATTATTAGAACAAGGAGAGCGTAAGTCATATAGACTCAGTGAGATAATCAAGCATGTATCAGGAAGAGCATGAATGCAACAAGATAGCAACCACCACAAGCTGTTCAAGCAAGTTTCAAAATGGGAACCGTTCACAAGCAAGCCGGCAGGATCATAGCACATAAAAGGTGCTAGATTCACAGTACTTTAATAGTAATTGTCTTGGGCTGGACCAAACTGATCAGGTATTGATCACACAACAAGATGGAGTAGTGACCTCGTCGGTGCTGCATAGAATGATGGGCACGACCCATCGCAACCCGAATACAGAGGAGTGACCTCGCCGGAGTTGCATAGAATGATGGGCACGACCCATCGCAACCCGGATATGGGACCATTTGAATAGTCCGAACAAGCAAGCAGGAGCCCGAAAGAATAGAGCAGCAGAGCTCTTTATAAATTTTTGTCGAACAAGTCGACCAGTCGGTTTCCCAAGTTTTCCAAAATAGTGTGGTTGCTTTTGAAATTCATTTTCATGCAATGCATATCATGTGGAACAGCAGGATATAATCAGAAGGGAGTAGCAAGATATAACCAGAATGGAATAGCAAGATATAATCAGGATGGAATAGCGAGATGTAAACAGGATACAGATCAACAGATTACAGTACGAATAATCATATAGTTAGTAGTCGTGTCGTTGTCAGTCGGGATGTTATCGCGTAGTCGAGGTCAGAATCAAGCGAGCAAGTAAGCAAGCGGGAACAAGTACTGGAATAGGAAGACTTTGAAAGATAATAACTTTTTCAGGGTCGGATGCCGAAAACCTGAAATCACTCACCTTGGATGAACTTGTAAGCTACGCAACCTTGCGAATCCTGATAAATGGACAATACTACTTAAAATCTATGCAAAGGCTAATAATGACACCCTGAAACCCCCGCAACGAGCACAAACAAGTCAAGCATGCATAATCATATCAGGATAACCAGACATACACACTCGACTGAGGCAAGGCATAACAACATATCCAAATTGCTACAGCATACTGCAATAGCAACACAAACTCGGAAAGGACCAAGCATGACTGGTACATGTAGTCGAGTCGACTCACAGACAGAGGTACGTAACAACACGGACATCAGAAAACATGGGGCAAGAAATATAGCCACAACTCGCAGATCGACACGTCAGAAAATAGGTCATGACTGGTTTAATAATGGACAGTAAACTAGCAGATATCAGGAAACAGGGCACAACACAGAAAAGCAGTTCGACATGGAGATTACACATAGCTATAGACCCCATTCGAAGTTACAGTAACAGAGACCAACACAGCAAGCAGCTACAACAGCCAACTCAACAAAATATCAACTCTGTGATTAAATTCGACATAAATTTCACATACAAATAACTTCGCAAGTTCACAACATCAGCATGGCTATTTTCACCTTAATCTCTTTTAGCCTTACTTCAACTAAATTATTAATTAGCGTAAACAATAAAATATGCACTAGTTGAAATCTCAAGTCATTGCTAGTCCAACTACTTCTTATTCTTCCACTAATTCAATTCATTAATCACCAATAACAAATTCACAACCTTAAGGTGACACTTACTCCAGTATCTTCAAAGCATATGTTGAAACCGTACCTATCATCAGCTCTTTACAACATGATATCAGAGATCAATGTCTACTTTCATTAGAAAACGATTAAGTTAATTTTAAAAATTGTATTATTCAGTCAGAGCTACAAGAGAATTACAAAAACTCATCAATAATCGGCTGACAACAAACAGTTGAAACACATGCCAACGACCAACTCCGATTCCCATACAAGCAACGCAACACGATTCAAAACTCAACACAGGTTGATCAATTCACAGAGCAGGCAGTATGCAGTAACATGCTAATCGATTAATAAACTCGACATTAAACCCATAGTAACAACAAGTTGGTCAATAACCATGATCAACAACAAACACAGAGAGGAGAATCGAAACCAAATTGAACTTTAACAATTCCTAAATCAATCAAGCCACTACAAGTGCCACAAAGACAGTAGCTAAACCAAATGTTACCACTCGAACCGTAGAGCAATAAGGGACAGCCAGAAAACAGGGTATAACAAGCACCTGGAAAAACTTAGTTCAAATAACTACAGCTACCGCGACACACTAATTAACTGGCAACATTCCGCAAGGAATCGCTATTTGAGCTCAGCAACATTAATCGACTATACAACTCAGAAAACCAGAGCAACACAGTCACACCCAACCAAGAATCAGACGCGGACTAGGCAGTACGCAGTATGTAGTACAACCAAATCAACCATCTAATAGTCGACATCCAGTCGACAACCACATACACCAGACACACAGTCACACAAAGCTAGTATGTAGTCGAATCAATTCAAATTCAATCGACCAACTCGAATTGAAACAACCGATACGAATTATAACAAGAAACAATACAAAACACGAACCCCATCCCCGAAATTGATTATAATTGAAAGAGAAGGAGGCACCAACCGAAGAAGTCGATCGCACACGAACAAGACAAGGTGAGCAGACGAGCGGCGGAAGATTGACGCGGATGAAGGCGAGAGAGAGAGAGAGAGAGAGAGAGAGAGAGAGAGAGAGAGAGAGAGAGAGAG
>JAYMSP010004042.1:0-17578 GCA_036897095.1 Plantago elongata
GAAATTAACAATACGTTCCATCTTTTAAAGATTCTGAAAAACATCCCAACACCTAAAGTTAATCCATGCTTAAAGCTGCATTTGTCATGAGTTGTTGAAAACCGTCCCTCCAAGAGAGGGTGACAAAATATATTAACCCATCGATTTGGTTCTAGGAGGTAAAATAAGGTAAAAAAGACAGCATCATTATACTAGAAGTTGCACAAGCATCCACTTGAAACTTCAATCCCTAAGAACTATCAGATTCCCCAGGGGAACCTCGGTTTGCAGTAGGGTTTTTATAGCCACTCATCTGCTCAACATATCGTACTTTGTCTACCCGTGCCATGGCTTCAAATGGAGCTTTCTCTTCAGCTGCAGATTCAGTAGAATCAGAATCATTAAATGAGCAAATGGTGAGTGCCAAAGCAAATGCATAAAACAAGAAGGGGGCAGCTCGGCTGTACCTGTAAGCTTTTTCCAATGTTCGGCAAGTGCAGCCATCACCTCTGGAGATGTTTTTTCAGGATTGTTCTTCCTATAGTTCTGCAGAACAAAAAGGCATGAAGTTTCAGATAATTGTAATTTCTAAATTAAGGAATGTTTGAACACAGATTTTTTTTCTTTCTTTTGAATGTTTGAACACAGTTAATCACAGAAAAACACAAACTTCTCTTTCAGAATTGCAGAAGATCAAGTAAGCACTCTGGTTTTTCTTTGGTGCATTTGGATCCTTCTTTTCCTTAGGTTTCTTCTTCTTCTTAGACCCCTCACCATCGCCATCTTTAGTCTGTTTCTTACTTGACGATGCCTTGGCAGGAGGAGGTTCCTTCCTTGGTTTCTTTCTCACGGATTCCTAAATTAGAATCAACTTAACACTGTCAGAGATCCTGGTGACATAAAAACTGCAAGCAGGGAAGTAGCAGTAGCAAAGACGATACCTCTTTCTCCCCTCCACCGTCACTGGCATCAGATTCTTCGTCCCCTGAATCATCAGAGGGTGAGCCGTCGTCATCTTTCTCAGCAACAAAATCTTCATCCTGCAGAGAGTTAACACCAGTTTAGATTAGTAACAAATCTGAATATTAACACTAACATGCTACATTCAAGAGGAACACTTGCCACTTGAAAATAAAACAATTAAATAAAGATGTCCAATCAATCCATACTTAGGTATTATTTTAAGTATTTAGAGACATCACCTCCTCGTCACTTTCATCCACTGCATTCTTAATCCGCTCAAGATGCGGATCGACAGCATCATCTAGATCTCCCTCCAAAACAGCTGCAACAGCTGAATCAGGTTTCAAATCATGAGTCCCAAGATTCATGATCTTTAGGCCCTTCTCACTGCAACATAAGAGATAAATGCAATCACAACTACACATAAAAGTAGATTATAAAGCTTTCTCTGAAATAACACTAGTGGAAAGATGGAAACCTAAGGTCCACTTACTTGACGAATTTAAAAAGATTGTGGTATTCATTTCTCTGTATATTTCGGAAAAGGTGCTCCTGCTCGCTTTTAAGTCTAACGAGAAAATCAAAGTAGTGCATGTTCGAGCCGCCAGCTGTATGCCTCTCGAACTCCACATAATCAATCTAAAATAAATATTCCCAAAAGAGAAAATAAGGACAAATACTAGACATCATTGCATGCAAATGCATGTGCCAAAACATAGAAAAAGAAAAGGAAAAGAAAGATTAGTAATTCAAGAAATTAACCTCCTCATGAAGAATTAGTGTGGGTGGTTTAGGCAAAAAGAAGAAGCTCTTGTCAAGAGGATAAAGGATTCCATCTTCAGCCTTCAGTGACGACTTCACAGCAAACCCATTAAGGTGGTGGCTACGGAAACTTCCAGGTTTTGTAACTTTAGCACCAGACAAACCGCGCAAAATTGTAACAAAGACGTCGTGTACAAGTCCCTACAGTTCAATGAATTCCGCATGTGAGTATCACGACTAAACAGAACATGAGCATTATATATTTATCACATTGATATATTGTAGTTATCCTAAACTCTGAAGCATAAGGGAAACAAACTGCAACAATATACACTAACATATCCAAAAACCAATTCTGAATACTGTCAAAATAGTGTTGCTGACTTAGTGGTTTGGTGAATCAACTCACAGAAAACATAGGACTCAATTGGTTAATCGGTATCTCAAGAGCAGGCAGGTGACTACCTTGTTTTCTTGCTTAAGCTTGCCATCGTACTTGCTATTTAGAACTTCTTGACTCATTGAAAGTGTGGTATCTATCACAGCATCTGTCTCAAACTGCAGGAAAGAAAGATGGACAAAACCAAGAGGTTAAATTGCATCATAATCATGCCTTGCTAATGATCAAAATCTTCTAGAATTCCCAATACCTGCATGACAATATGTGGATATAGTGTTTGACCCTTCCGAATTGGTGGATCGAGCGTAACAACCACAAAAGTATGTGGTTGGTTAGACTGCAAAAAGTGATTCAGGATACTAGTTAACTCCCATACAATACAAACCTTACATAACAAAATGAACTGGTAACGGATGTCAAAAGACTTCAAGAAACAGTAAATGACAGGACCTTCGGCAGCCAAAAAACACGGACAACGCTGCTATACTGCATTTTAAAGTCATTGGCTTGTCCTTGGAGGCGCAGAAATGAGGGGTGAAGCTCAATATTATATCGTCCCCTAAAAAGAGTGTGTCAAATGTGTACTAGAGAAATATAACGGATGCAAAAATCAGAAGTGTTGAAGCTCGTTCCAAGTAACATACCTAGGAGTGAGAATGGCAATTCCATCAAAAGTTACAACAGGTCTTTCACCTCCCGGAGCAGCATCTGTCCTATCGTTGATCATCTCTCTTAACACCTTCAAGTATAGGTAATATTATATACGTACGAAAGTTCTCTATAACAATTCACAATTCCTGATAAAGTTTAGTGGTAAGAAATTACCTGAGCAGGGGTGCGATTTTCATCCCCAACATATTTAGTGTTCGTACTGGGAACATGGAAACTTATTTCCATAAGGGAATCTTTCTGCAAAATACACAAAAATTAATAACGGAAACAAGTAATGTGAGAGAAAAAGGAAATACATAAAAAAAAAAAATTGTGAGTGAAGTTGAAAGGATACAGACTCATCCAACTGAACAATGAAGATAGCCTATAATCAAAATAAGTCCATGTAGGCCACATGGATTATCTACGCTAACCTCTTTTGCTCTTATAAACTAAAGTACCAGGTTATCCAGACTACATGTATCACTTCTAAACAGACCGTTTCTTTTTCCCCGCAATTTACGCATCTCTCATAAATCAAGATACGAATTCTACATTTAATAACTAAGATAGAAATTGAAATACCTCATTTGCCCCAGTTGTATCATCCACGTGGAATTCAAGCATGACCTCATCATTTTTTCCTTGGACTTGTGTGTGTGCTACATCTGCTAGAGAAACCTCAAATGCTTGCTTATTACCAACAACAAATGTAAGCATATTCCCTGGCAAATAGAAGAAAGGGACAAATGTCATTTCTATACTAATAATCTTAAGATAAAGCAAAAAACCACTAGCAGTAAAAGCATGTGAATCTGTGTTCGAGAGCCAGGGGACGCCAGATCAGCACCCATGATATAATAGGTTCTCAATATCTGGAATATTTTTGGGGGTTTAGTGTCTGCTGGGATTCAATTTTAAAGCAGCCTATGTTGGGTTTCCGTACTATAGAGTGATAACTTAATATGAAAAACCTGGATTGATTTGTGGGCAATGTCCCGGGTCCATGAGTTTTTTAAAACAAAAAAAAAGAGGAAAAAAAAACTTTATTACCATACAGTAATCTAAGATAATGTTTTCAAACAGAATTTTATGGCATATTATGCGAGCCTGGATGATAACATAAAATATGTATACTTCATATTTTTCTAATAAAATGAAACATTCTCTGATAAGCAAAGACAAATAAGGAGATGGGAGAAAAACAAACAAGTTATAAAAAGGATACTATGTAAAACTTTAAGCAGGTCAACATACCATTTAGATCAACGTCCCCATGGTTTTTGCCACTAACAGAAAGCTGTTTCTCCTCTGGGGTTATACCAAAGGTAGACTGGAAAAAAGCACTCAGAGTGGAAACATCCTGCATGACCAATATCCATAGAATATAAATTACAGGTGTTTTAACAAGTTTTACCAAATCTCGCTCGCTCACCCACATAAACATGTCACAGAAAAAGGGAGGTGAGGGGTTAGAGCGGCAGGGAGCGGGGGTGGGACAAGTACTACTGAACAACAGTTTGGTGAGAACTACACCGGACTAAATAATACCTTTTGCATTTAGATACCACATTATATACACCGGTCTGCCTAAATTTTCCTACAATCAGAAATTATATGCACCATACTGGCCAAAAAATCCTGCAATCACATACCACAATATCCTGCCTAAAACTTAATATGTATCCTGTCTTCTTAATTAGTTACATTTTATGGCGATCTCTGTTTCCTCATATTCACCATGAGACGCAGTTTAACACTAGATGACAAGAATTTAACAGCTGACACTGCTTCACACATTGCTCAGCTTCAAAACCAAGAAATTGTTTGTTACACAGCAAACGCAAGTTAAACTGTTCGAGTGTATATGATAACGCAAGTTGATGAACTAGAAAGAAAATAAGCTCCACGAGAAAATTATGATAGAAGTATCACCGCATCGCGAAAACCAATGAATTTATAATTCAGCCCTTCTCTTGAGAAAACTCCAAGCTCGTGTGATCGGGGAACCTTCATCCAACAAAGGCGCAGCAAATCAGGTTTCTCAACCTCAGCAGATTTGCTGCCATCTTGTTTCCTCCATGAAATACCACCTGAATGAACTTTGAGAATTCCTGGAGTCTGCAGAAGCAGTCAAACATTCAAAACTAGTGTTCTCCTACAAGGAGAAATAATAATTGTCACAGCACAGAGAAATAAAATCACGCCTCGCATAGAGATGAAACACGCAATTGTCCTCCTAAAATCTGCAATCATCACCCTACAGTGCTGCCCATAACCTAGTCATCTAACAAGAGGAGACAGTGTGGCAACTTCCAGGCTAAGTAATTCAGTTATCAGTTCCACAGGAGCATCCCAGATCAATAGGAAGCAGCTTGTAAGGTAGCAAAATTTCTTCTCGTTTCATATTAAACATTCATATAGGTCAGATGAGATGCTAACAATACTGCAACTCAAAAATCCCTCTCCACCTCTGAAATATTATTGCTATCGCTATTGTTATTATCATCGTCATTCAGATTTTGAATCCTCTCAATCACTTCGCTCTCACTATCACTTTTCATAACTTCTTCGCCAGTTAGATTAGTACATTTCAGCATCTGAAACCCTAACTTCTTCGAAATCTAAAAAATGCACAATTCTACTACGTCGTTTGACATTGTTGAAGCTAGGCTAGGTCTTCATCGAGGTGAAACAACAAGAATACCAAATGTCCAGAATCAATAATTCGAAGACGGAGACGATATGAAAACGAGGAAAAATCGACGCAAAGCCTAGGAAATTAGCAGCAATGTCGAAGTGCGGCAGCGCATAGAAAGGGCTAGGGTTTTCCACAGCAGTACGAAGAAGAATGAAAAAACTGAGATGAAGAAAACAAAGGAAAGAGAGATAAGGCGGTGATTGCACTTACAGAGCCTCCACGGCCATGGAGGGATATGGAATTGAAGCTGTGACCATCGGACATTTTTGCCAGTCGAGAGAGGAAGAATGAAAAAACTTGAGCCGAAAGAAGCTTGTTACTCTATATGGGCCAAAATGAGGGATTTCCTTGTGGCGCCAAATCAATTTCACTTCCTCCTAATAGTCGGTTGACTCGAGTCGGCCAAATAATTGCAAATCCAAGTACAAACATGAAGAGAAAGTTAAATAAGGTATGAGTTATGTTATTACGGTAAATAGTAAATTAAATAAAAATATTCTTTTATTAAATGATAGGTAATTAAAATTGTAAAATAAAATATGTTAATTTGAATTCGGAAAGGAGGGGAGAATTTACTTGGGTAAAATTTAAAAGAACGGCAAGATGGATATGTTGGTATTTTTAATAAGAACATCGATGTTTCATGGTGAGAAAAATTGTCTATTATATGTCCAAAATAAAAAATTATGTTATCATTGTCGTTGTTTGAATAATGCATTTACACAATTAAGAACTTCAGTCCAATCACTCTAAGCAAATTAGGGGTGAATAAAATTTCAAAATTAAACAAATACCGTTAATCAATTTTATACAAAATCCTAGCATTTAACAGGAACATATTTATAGGTGGAATTATTTTCGAATTATTTATTCTCGATGATTTGAAAGTACCATGTACAAATGCAAATATAAGTTTCCATACATTTTTTAGATTGAATTACGACAATCATGATTTACTTTGAAGTTTTTATAGTATATAATTTTCAAAATAAAAAGTATTTCCTTCGTTTCAGCAAACTGTATACATTTACAATTTTTAATCGTTTCATTAAACTTCATATATTATTAAAAAAAAAAGTTATCCCACCACCACTAACAAGTAATAAACAATCTCAATTACACATTTTGTCACTAAAATTACCCATTTTCTCAACTTCTTTATTTTTTATCATTAATTTAACTTTTCGCATCAAACTACGCGCCAACTCTATACATTTATTGGTATGAGAGTCTTAATGGAATTGAGTTTTTTTCTCAGAACGATATATAATGGGCCATATTCGGTGTTCTTGATTTGTAAAATTGGCACTGTGGAAACCCCAATCATGTCCATGAAAAAATAATCTGTACCAGGGATCAGCCCAATTCATCAATGGCATATTTGGCCCAAGGTACCAGGGATCCTGAGGAAATTAGAATCATCTGTCAAAATTAGAATCCGTCTATTGATGTAAATGTAATATCGATTGATTTAAAAAAAAAATCGTCCAAAATTGTTGAACATGAAATTAACACATTGCATCTTCAGTTAAAAAGCAATATGGGACTTGAATTTGCTCCAAGCTCATAAAACTAATTTAGTACTACAACTTTGAGTTAGATTATGCTGAATGTCTGGACACCTGAAAATTGGTATAGAATTTGAATGGGTATTCGAATGGATTTTGGTGAAATTGTATTTGGAATATAATTAAAATGTGGTATTTGAAATATATTTTTGGCCAAATCAATAATCATCAAGCTAAATTGACCAATTTAAATGCTATGACAATCAGACTAAGAGATCCACATACCGTATGGCTATTGTATTTACAGTGGTAACGTCGGTTTCGTCTATAAACTATAGTTCAAGTTTAAATATATCCAGTATAGATTGGTTGTTCACTGTAGTTTCTAACCCATAGCCATTTGCAGACCTGCCAGTCCTATTCCAAACCATGTGTTTTAACTTGTTTGTTCTTCGAAATGATTTTTTTTTCTCATTTTCACTTCTGTCCTGGAATAACATGTACTGCAGGACTGCAGGTCTTCAAGCTCACCACAAATGTCATATTCTTGAGCTGATACCATGGATAACATCACCAGTTCAGTCACTAGACTCAGTACCTCTCAGGCTCTCATGACTACTTCCATGAAACAAACAGCAGCTTTGAATCAGCTAACTAGAAACGGACAGGTGAAGAATCCGATGAAATGCCCACTATGCTTAACCTTGGCAGTTTCTGTTTAGAATTATACCTTATTCTGCAATTATACTATTTATATCACATCACAAGAAGAAACAACATTTTTACTTCACCGTCCAAGATTGACTTACCGTGCAACTTGAT
This sequence comes from Plantago elongata, assembly GCA_036897095.1. NCBI lineage: Eukaryota > Viridiplantae > Streptophyta > Magnoliopsida > Lamiales > Plantaginaceae > Plantago > Plantago elongata. The sequence continues at coordinate 7,787 of JAYMSP010004042.1, forward strand.
GTTTTTATAATCGAATCTATGACGTCTTGACTCCTGAGTGTGAACACCTCCATTAGAATCAGGTACTGTATTGGCTTGCAGATCCAACTAATTACCTTGATCGGCCACTAGTCACCTTGCCATATCATTTTACTCAACGAGGATTTAGACATCTAGTTATGCATAGGTAGTCTTTAGGGCAGTTTGAAGTCGAAATTTGTTGTGAGTTCACTGAGTTGTGAACACAGACTAATATGTTTACCCCAATCATGTTTTAAAACTGGCTGTAATCAGCTCATGGAGAATTTTATAAAAGGTGTCACAGCATTGGTTTCGCGCCAAGCAGGCAGTACAAGGATGTAGACTTTTGTCCCAAATTTCCTTGTTTTCATCCCCTTTTCTGTCTCTACTAGCAAGGTAACTGGAACAATTAAAGACAGATTGAATAAGCCCAATGAAAGCGAATGAATGTTATGTATATATAACATACATGAGAACTGACCAAACATAGCAGATGAACAGACAGCTAGCAAGGAAAAACATACATCAAAGTTTTCTAAGTAAAAAATTCACAATGAGAATGATAAAGAGTGAAGATGACCTCCGAAGAAGTCATACGACCATGGTGGGCTGTGTGGTTCCTGAAGGAACAGTAACTGTTAAGCGCAGGAAAAGGGATGTACCTACTGATGTGATTAAATCTGACAGTCAGCTGAGTGAGAAACAAGTTGAAACAACATTTGCAGCAACCACAACAAAAAGGAGTTCCCGATTCCGTGGTGTTAGCAAGCATAGATGGACAGGCAGATACGAAGCACACTTGTGGGACAAACTCTCCTGGAACGCTAATCAGAAGAAGAAAGGGAAGCAAGGTATTTAACACCTATCTTTCGAGCTCTATGTTTCTGTTTGATTGTTTCTTTTGACTTATTGTGCCTAACATGGAACTTTGCATTTTCTTTCATGGTTCTGCCTTTTGGACTCAAAATTTGACATCAACAGTTTATCTTGGTGAGTGTTGATGCATTTTTCTGAGTATAAAACTATCCTGTTAGACCTGTATGCATTATTTTTTCAGTTTATAGAGCATAAATTGAGGCGTTTATTTCTTTCTTAAGGGGCTTATGATGATGAAGAAGCTGCAGCACGCGCATATGATCTGGCTGCAATCAAGTACTGGGGAACATCAACTCTAACAAACTTTCCAGTATGATCACTGACTATTAATTATTTCCACTTCCACATAAATTCCATATTCCTATCAATAAAATCGGAAAAATTATGCAGATATCTGATTATGAGATGGAGATTGAAATTATGCAAGCTGTCACAAAAGAAGAGTATCTAGCTTCATTGAGAAGGTGCACGTTCTTTGCCCAGTCGAAAGGATATTAGTCTATTTTGCTTTACATATGGTTGCAACTTTCAATCTAACAGAAATCATGTGATGGTACTTCTGTTGCAGGAAGAGCAGTGGTTTTTCAAGAGGCGTTTCGAAGTACAGAGGAGTTGCGAGGTAGTATACATACTGCACTAATCTAGTAACCAGTTATATTATCGACTATGGTATCACATGCTGTAACCGATAATTGTCAAAAAATGCAGACATCATCATAACGGAAGATGGGAAGCAAGGATAGGAAGAGTTTATGGAAATAAGTACCTCTACCTCGGAACTTACAGTAAGTGTTGGAGAATTAGTACAAGACCACTAATAATATTTCACATTTCTCTACAGGTCAAGCTTTTAATTTGTTGAGATTGTATTGGCATCGGAGCCTTGGGCTATTATTCTGACTTTCTGAGTAGTTACATAAGGAATGATGTGTGTGAGTACTGATGCAGCATATTTTTGGTAGGTACGCAAGAAGAAGCGGCTCGTGCTTATGATATTGCTGCAATAGAATACAGAGGGATCAATGCAGTCACCAACTTCGACTTGAGCTCCTACATCAGATGGTTGAAGCCAGGACCAGGGAGTGCCATTTCCGAACAGGAATCAAAACCAAGTTCAGATTTTAGGTCACTTTTATCCCCGTTCCAGAAGGAAGAAGAACGTGTTCCCGGGCTGAAGAGAAATGCTTTCAGCACAAGTGATCTGAGCAATCCAGAAACATTTGCAAGAGATCTCCCAATTAGTCCACATAGCAGATCCAATAGAACAGCCCTTGGTCTACTCCTGAGGTCTTCAATATTCAAAGAACTTGTTCAGAAGACCTCGAATGTCTCAGAAAATGATGTTACTGGTGAAAACATGCTGCAGGTGGGTAGTGATGATGAATTCGAAGGGATCTTTTGTGACAGGACTGAAGATATCCCGTTCGTAGTATCGTCTAATGCTCACAGCATTGGGTTACAGGGACAGCACCTTTTCAACTATGAAAGGAGCTACATTGATTGATCATGGGCTTATATCTGGAACTCAGTAAGATATCATCAATTTGAGTTCAAAAGGATCCCTTTTCTTTAAAAGAACCTTCTTCTTCTCTTGTAAGTGTGGGAAAACCAGACCAACAATTTCAATTTTAGGGACCTTGTACATAGAAATTGTTGTAGAAACTGCAAAGTATGAGGCTATTGTATCAAGCCGTACTAAAGTTCTTGTCCAAGTGTGTTAGAAAGGGCACTTTAGAAGTTGCAACAATCCATTTGAATAATGGAACTCAACTCCAGCCTTGGAAGTGGATTTATTCAAAGTTCTTTATGGTTCATTTGCATTGTGCAGTTTATGATATATACCGTTCTTTTCTTCATAATGATCTTTAAAAACTCATGAATGATCAATTGTAGTATGATACCTGTCAATCTGTGCATGTTCAAATCAATGCAGTGATTAATGATAGACATCGATAACAAGTCCAAATCAATCAAGAGCGACTAGTGATTCAATAATAAGGAGGTGAAAAGTTTTTGTTGCACTGTATCCCGTATTAATCTTGAACAAGTTAAATAAATAATAAATAATTATTAAAATTTATTTAATATGTTAAATTAATTGAGAATATCAAACTTTATGTAATCATTATTACAATTTTGGATTAGATCTAAGATTCGTTCATAAAATATTTTAAACTCACATTATAACTGAATTCCAACATCATATATATAATATATTGTAAAATATATATTTTACAAATTGTTATTTATTTCCATTTAGTAGTTACTATAAAGTTAATAATTTAAGAGATAACTAGTAAATTTTAATAAATAGTGGTAGATCTTGAAAATATAATTATTATCGATTAGTCCCCTAAATATATATTTTTCTATCTTTTATGATAAAAAATACAGTAAAATGGTATATGTCAGACATCGATTAATTATAATAACACCTCGATTAATAATTATAATCAGGCGTAACATTTATCACACATTACTTTGACAAATTTTATATACCGACCCACAACCTTTCGAAAATTGATCCATCGACCCACGTTAAACCATCAATCCACATCTACTCGACGTGATCTGAATCTGATTAATCAACCAGACAATAACAATCATCAATTCATCTTCCACCTCTATCTGAAAAAATCCCCAAAATTCAGATCAATCGTTAGGGTTTTACCTCTTCTCCAATTTGCTTCAGATCTGTAACGGCCATCAAAATGTACGGATTCGAAGCGATGACCTTCAACATTCACGGCGGTTACCTGGAGGCGATCGTCCGCGGCCACCGCTCTGGCCTCCTCACCGCCTCTGATTACAACAACCTCTGCCAGTGCGAGACCTTGGACGACATTAAGATGCACCTCTCTGCCACCGAGTACGGTCCATATCTCCAGAACGGTCGGTGCTATTTCGTTTTCACCTCTCAATTTGTTACTTCTGTTTCGCGCCAAGTTTTATTGAGCTTATGTTTAGCTAATCACTGATTTGATTGATCAGCTTTGTTCTAGTTTTATTCTGTGTGAAATTGAGATTAGATCGTAGAGATTTGAAGCTGCTTAGTGTTTGTGATTTGTTTAGGCGTGTTATTATCGATTTGAAGCTGTTTAGTGTTTATGATTTGTTTAGAGCATCTACTCTCACTAAAAATGATTCCAAATTGGGACGGTTAAACTCTGCTAGCTGCTTCTAAAAGGTGCTTAGTTGAGATCAATGACCTGTTCACTTTACAAAGCTGTAATTGTATTCAGTTGGTGTTGCTGTGATTGTTGATGTGTACCTCAGCTAGCTCAGTGATGATTATGCTTATTTTTTGTTTTAGTTCTGTAATTTGGAATTAGACTGGAGAGATTTGAAGCTGTTCAGTTCGTAAGGCCGTGCTTCGCCACGATAGTAATTTGGTTGAACTGAGTGATTCTGCAATCGGACGGTTAAGCGCTGGTCGATGTAACTGGATTTTATATGTTTCCAGCCATTTTGATGGATCTGTTGTTATTTATGCTTTCGTAACTTGATCTTATTTACATCAAGGTTTAGGTGGCTGCAAAAAAAAGGCTCAGTTTATAAAGCTGATATCTACAACTTGTTACAAATCCTGAATTCTTAGATTTACTCTTATGAAGCTTAACTCCATTGTTTCTAGTGTGTATTGAAAGTCAGTTTTTGACAGCGATTCTGCATAAATTGCAGAGCCCTCTCCATTGCATACAACAACAATTGTGGAGAAATGCACTCTTAAACTGGTTGATGAGTACAAGCACATGTTAGCCCAAGCAACAGAGCCCCTGTCAACCTTTCTGGAGTATATTAGGTTAGTATCTAACTCACTTGGACTATTGATGTTCCTTTGGTCACCATGATGCATTTATAACTTGCCTGCATATGCGATGGTCATCTCCCATGGGTGTTATTCACTTTAGACCAACTATGATTGTCAGTGATTATATGTTAAGCATGAAATGCTGTAATTAAAGGTTGGTAGCACATATTCATATGATCATATCTCACTAGAGACAGTCTTGATGACTTTGATGAGTATTGTTATAAAATTATTTAGGTGGATTCAATTATGCATGTCAAGTTTTTATTTCTCAGCCTGGCCTTGTGACTTTGTTGGTTATACAAATGAGCATCAATGTTAATCGTATCTCTCTAATGACAATTGGAATATGTGTTCTATTTGTAAATGTGTTTTTTGTTTCTTGGATTATTTCTTTGAGCAAATATAAATTGGTCATTTTATGCTGTATATTTGTTGTCAATGTTCCTTAACACTTTATTGTTATTTGTTAAGTATTTGCGAATTGCTAGTTTTGAACTACTACTTCAAACTGTGGAGAAATTAACCTTTGACCTCATTTGTGCCTATTTTCTAAGATATGGTCATATGATCGACAATGTTGTGCTAATTGTCACTGGAACTTTGCATGAGAGGGATGTTCAGGAATTGTTGGAGAAATGTCACCCCTTGGGAATGTTTGACAGGTAGCATTTCTTAATCAAGCAATTTGGCTTATATTCGAACTTTATTTCATTGCAACTCATGAACGTATTTATGCAGCATTGCAACCCTAGCAGTTGCTCAAAACATGAGGGAGCTTTACAGGCTGGTGCTTGTTGACACACCTCTGGCTCCATACTTCTCTGAGTGCATCACTTCTGAGGTATTGCTACAGCATGGTTTTGTTTGATTTGTGCAATGAAATTTTTATATCGCGAGGTAGCCACTGGTTGTTGGTCTCTGTATGATGCATGTTTCTTTGAACGTCTAAAGTTAACTTTGTGTGGATTTCCGGGATAATTTCAGATATAATTGTAATGTCGCTAAGTGTACATATGGTACTTTAATGTGTCAGTTCTCATATATAGTCCTTTAATTTGTTAAAAAATCCTCTCTAAGTCCTTCGTGCAACTTGGGCACCACATGATCATACATTCCCACAAAGCATGTTTCAAAAGGCAACACATTGAAGAGAAAGGAATGGCTGACTTTGTTGTTCAAAATCAGTTTTGCATCACAATTATTGCTCAATGATGAGACTAGACCTCCATCTTTTTCCGTTTTACTTTCAATAAGATGCATTCTGAAACTTGCTTCTCCGTGATGGCATGTCATATAGCAGGCAAGTTGCAAAAAGGACCAAAAGTGTAAGTTTGACACGTTACAGGACTAAATCTGATAATTGCCACATTAGAGGTCCATATCCAGACTGAGTCCACTGTATGTGACCATGTGTGAAGAATTTCCTTGGATTTCCATCGCTTTATTATTTCGTTTTCAGCGCATTGCTTTATTATTTCGTTTAGCTGAAAAGTATCCTTGCACAGATCACGGATTGAGAAGATAGACTGCTAGTTGTATCTTATGATTTTTTATATTATGTATTTAGTCCTGTTAATTTCTACATGAATTTAAAACTTCCATCCGGGTATTTAAAATGCATGTGTGTAGTATGTAGAAGTCTTACGCCATACAAATGCTTTTGCAGGACTTGGACGACATGAACATTGAAATTATGAGGAACACTCTATACAAGGCATACCTTGAGGACTTTTACAGATTTTGCCAGGTAGAATCTGCAGTTGGAATGTTTAGAAGAAACTCTCACTAAATTTTGGAAATAAACTATTCTTGATTTGTATGTCTTAACTTGAGAATATACATTCAGAAACTTGGTGGAGCCACTGCTGAGATAATGTCTGACCTCCTAGCTTTTGAAGCTGACAGAAGGGCAGTCAATATCACTATCAACAGGTATAATACTTTTTAAAATGCACTTATTTTCATTACTTTTTGTGCTATTTCGGACTCAATAATTTTACCTTTTAATTCCAGCATTGGCACTGAGCTAACTCGAGATGACCGTAGGAAGCTGTACTCTAATTTTGGATTACTGTAAGGATCTCTAAATCAAATTCTGAATGTCATAGTGTATTCAAAATTAACTTGTTGGATATGAACCCCTTATTTTGACGTGCATGCTTTTGTCTGTTTTTATTAGATATCCTTATGGCCATGAGGAGCTTGCTGTCTGTGAGGATATTGATCAGGTGAGTTTTACTAGTAGTTGAGCTTCTCTTTCACTATGTCAAATCTTCTAGACTCCTGTGTTGTTGTCATATAATATAAGACCTATGTACTCACTAGATGTGACCAAAATTCTGAAACTAGTGTTCTTGAAGTGGAAGGAAAATAAAAGGAAGAGAGGAAAAGAAAAAGGAAGTTCTAAAACTATATAGGGAACCATATTTTCTGGTAAACTTCTTTGATTTATACTTCGTGTATCATTATAGGTCCGCGGTGCTATGGAAAAGTACCCACCATACCAGTCAATATTTTCCAAGTTATCTTATGGTGAGAGTCAGATGCTCGACAAGGCCTTCTATGAAGAGGAAGTGAAACGGCTTTGCTTAGCATTTGAACAGCAGGTTTGTGTGTGCTAGCTCGCCTGAAATTGAACATTGTAATATTAGTATAATTCTCATCTGACTAACTATAACCATTTTGAACTTTCTGCAGTTCCACTATGCTGTATTTTTCGCTTACATGAGACTACGGGAGCAGGAGATCAGGAACTTGATGTGGATATCTGAATGTGTGGCACAGAACCAAAAGTCGCGGGTGCATGACAGTGTCGTCTTCATATTTTAAATTATTTGTTTGGATCCAGAACGCAACTTCCTTTCCTCGCCATTTATGCTGTATATCTTGTTTGGCACTGCAGACAGATCCTTGTTTGATGTAAGTTTCTGAGAGTATTTTCTTCCTTATAAAATTCAAGAATAACACATGGGAAATTCTGTCGACAATTATTGCAGTACATCAATAAGAAAGTTCATTTGTAATGTGATGTATAAGAATCTTGTAATAGTTCTGTTTAGTAAAATTAGCGAAAAAGTTAGCTAAGTTGAATAATTAGCTGGCAGTTGGTCATGCATATTTTTTTTTACAAGCTAACTCAGTTAGCTTTTTAGCTAATTTGTTTGAAATGTACATAACGAGCTTTTTATTAAAAAAAACTCATTGAGCTGAAAATGTAGTGGTAAATCAAGCCATACAATGAGTTTATATTTGTTGACTATTGTAGTTCACGAATGATTTTAACTTGTGAGAACATAGATATAGTTCACAGCTTAACCAACCCATGAAATTTATGGAGCAAATATTTATTTACTACTATGTTGAAGACACTATTTTCCCTTGTAACTCAGAAACTCTCCTAGCTCCATGTATAATGGAGTATAGGACAACCTTAAAAAACTTGCAAATTTATTTGAACATTTTCATCTATCTTGCTCAATAATAATCTAGTGTCCATATATTTATTAGATTAGGCCTGTAAACGAGTCGAGTCGAATTGAACTTTATAAAAGCTCGGCTCATTAAGGAATTTTAGATCAAAACTCGAGCTCGATCGAGCTTGATATTTTGAGCTCGAACTCAAGAGAAATTATGTTATTCGAGCTCGGCTCGTGAGCTAAATTTATTCATGTTATCCAACCTAAAAAAAGTTTGAAATTTCGGCTCGTGAACTCGATAAATGACAAAACTCAAAAAAAGTTCGACTTAAAAGCTCGAAATTCATCTTAAATGAAATATATATTAAGATTTATATTTACTATATATATTTATTATATAATTATAAAATTAATAGTAATAAATACAATTTGAATTGCTCACCGAGCTTTCGAGCCGAATATTTTACTATTCGAGTTCGAGCTTGAAACTTTATCGAGTTATAAATAAAGCTCGAACTCGAATGAGTCGATATTCGAGTTCGATATTTTTTTGTGGTTAAAAAAAGCTCGGACATGACTAATTCTGATATATCCTATTCAGCTTAAGTCTATGTGAGGACCTGAATGGTGAGTGAGGGACCAGTATGTTATGGAACTTCGGCTAGCAGTTGGGATGTCGGTAAGCTTTTAGTTTTATTATATAGTCAAACTCAAAGCAAGACACGAGACAAGCAGGCACACAAACTGCAAATGCAATTGTAATGGAGCATTACATTTACACCAATGTTTTCTTTACAACTCGTGCATCGTGCACTGCACATGTAAGGCAAGCATTAGCAAAGTACGATAATGACTCATTCTTAGTATGATCGAAGCATAAACATTATCTTACTACATCTCCTTTATTTAGATTTGTTTACATTCATAATCACTAACCATTATCATATCGCATCTCTTGGAAGTTGAGTACGTGGGTCTTTATGAGATTTCGTCCATACATGTATGACTAATAAAATTGGGCGGAAATTTTATTTTACACTACAACCTTTTGACTCACTTTAATATTTTACTAAAAAAATTTCTTTTTGAAAGTCTACACTAAAATTTTTGTTAAAATTTTTTTCTAATACAAAGGTTAGACGGTGTTAACTCTCTGTTAGTTTTATTTTCAAATTACACCAAAACTTTTACAGAAATTTACACTCGCGCGTTACCGAAACCTTTACAAAAAATTGCACTTGCTGTCGATTTTTTTTCCTAGAATGAAAAAGTTCATAATATTCGTTTAGTTTTCATGATATTTCAAATTGTTATTTTTCAAGTAATAATGAGTTTGTTTTTTCCTTTTAATTTGGACATTTACCTTGTTTATGTTTGTTACACCTATGTAAATTAGCATGTATAGTAATATCCGTTGATCATGTTTATTATAAATTGACTCATCAAATATGTAGCTAGTAAGTCCAAATTAAATTCCAGACACATTTTTTTATCATTTTGTTACTAAAAAATAAAAAAGTAATTTTGACAAATAATATAGCCTGTAAAACATATTTGTGCTTCAAAGTTCAAAATAACGTACAATAACCCAAAAAAACTACCATGTCATAAATAATGGTGTCAAATATTATGTTATTGGAGATTTTAAATGACAATCAAATTACAATTATCATCAATCTATAAGAT
>JAYMSP010004043.1:0-17576 GCA_036897095.1 Plantago elongata
TGATAACCATTCTGGAGAATGAACTTCAGAAAGGGTGTCTGAGTGTTCAACTCTTTCACTGATTATCATACTCTTTTTAAGGGTTCAAGACACTTAGAACTACTAAAGATTCTTCTAGCTATTTGACTGGGCGAATTTTATGTTTCTGATTCTATAGGCCATGTACTCTTTACTACTATATTTGTTTTCGTTGTTTTTGCTGGGATATCGAATCACTGAACGAACTTTGTGACTGCCATTGAATGAATAATAGTCTGCAGAATGTCTCCGTACTATTTAGCTGACTAACTATTTTTAATATATATTCTTGTAGGATTGTTTGATGGATAACATGGAAAATCCTAATTTGGTACTAGAATCCACTGACCCAATGATACAAGATGAGGATGATTATCATGGTCATATTATGTTTGATAATATAAATTCACCAGGGCAGGGTGAGGTAAATAATGTGATCGATTTGGAAATCGACAAGGAAACCGAAGACAAAGCTAATGGAAATGATGGAAAGGAAAATGATACAGAGGCTAAGGCTGAAAAGGATAGTGCATTTGAGAAGAAATCGAGAGCAATGCCATCTCAAGTGTTGAATGATTTTGAACCAATTACCGATGTTGATGGTTCAAAATGGGCTCAATGCAAACACTGCAAAAAGAAAATGAAGATGCAGAGATCCGGAGTTACCACCTCTGTTGCGCGTCACAGTTCAACTTGTATTAAGACTAAGTTACATCTTAAGAATCAAAAGATGTTGACTTTTCAGCCATCAAAAAGCAAATTTGAGTTGTCTATGGTTTCATCCGGGAAGTATGATCATGCCAAGCAAAGAGAAGTTGTAGCTCATTGGATTCTTATGAATGAGAAGCCCTTCACTGTTGTTGAAGAAGTGGGATACAATTTTCAAATGAGGATTAATAATCCAATGTTTGAAAAAATTTCGCGAACCACAGCAAGAAAGGACTGCTTCACTATTTATGAACAAGAGAAGATAAAGTTGAAAAATATTTTGAAGGGCATTGACAGAATTTCTTTGACCATTGATGTATGGAAGTCAGATTCTCAAAAGCATTCTTATATCTGCATGACTAGGCACTTCATTGATTTAGATTGGGTGTTGCAGAAAAGGTTGTTGAATTTTGTCTACTTTCCTCCTCCACATTCAGGTATTCACTTATAAACCACTGTTTTTAACTTAGCATGTGTAATATATTTTTATATTCTCATTTTCTTTGTGAAAACTATTTTTATTAATCATTATTTCATATTATGATCGTCTTAATTTAATTTACATCTTTGTGGCATAAATGTGTTTATTTATATTCTTATAAATATATAATTGTAGGTATTGAAATAGCAAATATTTTGGGCAAAGCTGTGTTGGAATGGGGCATAGAAAGTAAGGTCTTCTCTATTTTTATTGATAATGCATCGTGCAATGATGTGGCTATTAGGATAATGAAGAAGTCTATTGATTTTAGTAGGAAGTTACCTTTGGAGGGTGGTTTATTTTATGTTAGATGTTGTGTGCATATATTAAATTTAGTTGTGCAAGATGGTTTGCCTGAAATTGCGGATATTATTCATAATGTGAAAGAAGGTATTAGATTTATGAATGTATCGGAGACTCGTCTTAACAAATTTGGTGAAGTTGTCCATTCATTGAAACTTGGTTCTAGAAAGTTGATTCTTGATTGTACTACTCATTGGAATTCCACATATGATATGTTAATGGTTGCCTATCAAGTTAAAGATGTATTTCTTATCATTAAAGACTATGAACTATATTTCAAAACTTGTCCTTCCAAGGAAGATTGGGTTAAGGTAAAACAAGTAACCAAAGTTCTTGAAGTGTTTTATGAGGCAACACAAATGATTGATGGATCAAACTATCCCACTGCAAATAAATTTATTCCTGTTATTTGGAGGGTCAAAGAGGTGCTAAATGAGGGGGGAAAAGATTTTGATGAATTTGTTAGGGAGATGGTTCGTAAAATGAAAGAGAAGTTTGATAAATATTGGGGAGAGTGTAATATGTTGATGTATTTAGCTTCTATGTTGGATCCAAGGTGCAAGATGAGGCTTGTTGAATTTTCATTCAACATCATTTACTCAGAAGTTGAAGCTAAAGCTAATATTTTCTAAGTTAAGGGCATGTTGTCTTCTCTTTTTGATTATTACAATGCAAATCAAAATAAATCATCCTACTCCCAATCTAGCTCACATAAGACATCAAGTGGAAATGATATTCCGACTTCAAGTGTTGTTGTATCGGAGTCATCCGGGTGGTCTAGATATGATAGTTATGTGAAGTTTGTTGAGAATGAACCTCCTGCAAAGTCAGAGTTACAAGTTTATTTGGAAGATGGTGTCCATAGATATAACAATTCAGATTTTGATGTCTTGGGGTGGTGGAAAGAAAATAACAGTAAGTACAAGATCGTGTCAAAAATGACTTCTAATATCTTGGCCATTCCATCAAGTACAGTAGCTTCTGAGTCTACTTTTAGTGCTGGAGGTAGAGTGATTGACCCTTACCGTGCATCCTTAGCCGCTGAAACTGTGGAGATGGTAATGTGTGGAGGAGATTGGGTTCGTCACCTGCACGGCGTCAAGGCACCACAATAAAATGTAAGTTTATATCTTTTGTATATATTTCTTGTAGTCATTAAATAATTCTGTTTACTCTTTTCTAAATGTTTCATTTCTTTGATTAAATAGGTTGACGTAGCTGTGGAGATTACTATTCCTCATCCAAATTCACAACCACAACCATCTTAGACATCGAGATTTACTTGAAGTGAAGGTAAAACGTATTATTGTCCTTGATTGTTTTCTATCTTCGCTCTTCCTCTTCTTTCTTTTATGTTCACTCTATTGTCTGCTCCTTTTCTATACTTTATTTACTGTTCATTCTGCTCCTTTTCTACCTTTCTCTTATTTTCTTCCTTCTATATTCATTCTACTGCATTCTTTCTTTTCTTATTTTTACTGGTCATTCTAAAGTCTTGCTATTGCTAGAAATTCTTTCTTTTCTTTACCTTTGTTAGTGCTAGTGCTACTGCATTCTTTCTTTTCTTTACCTTTGTTCATTTGATTGGTTACAAATGCACTATGTGCTAGAAATTATTGTTGTATTTTGGCCGAAACTATTATTTAAGTCTTGAGAATGGTATTATTTCAAATCAGGTTGAAGCTTGAGAATGTCGACGAGTTGCTTTTTGATATGTCCATGGAGTTTTGTTGAGATACTTGAGGAGCATACGAAGAATTTGAACGATGGAACTTGGTGGATTTTAATTATATAATTGTAGTTGGACGACTTTCATTTGATGTATTATGTAATACCTTATGTTGAACAACTTTAATTTAATGTGCTTTGTAATGCATTTTATTCACTCGTACTCTCGAAGGCTAGCCGTATGTTGGATGGCATTTATATCAATATATTTTATGAGTGAAATGTTATTGATATTTCAAATTTGAATTTCGAGCTTTTCTCGAGCTTTGTCATTTATCAAGCTCACGAGCCGAGCTTTCGGGTTTCTTTAAGTTGAATAACATGAATAAATCGAGCTCGCGAGCCGAGCTCGAATAAGATAATTTCCTCTCGAGCTCGAGCTTTGATATAAAGTTGCTTAACGAGCCGAGTCGAGGCTCATTTGCAGGCCTAGTTCACATACAAGAAGCAGAATTCAGTAAAAGAAAGCTGCAAGCTAGCAAGAAAAGGCGCGGAATTTATATTCAGCTAGCAAAAAGATGCATACGCGTGTTTCCTTATTACATTTTCTAGAATAAGTGAAATAGTGAGATATATCCCAAGCAGTTAGGGTTTGTTAGTATAAAAGAGTCTATTATGTCTTCTTTATTCATTGATTCATTTTCTTTCTCAACCATTTTCATACATGGCTTCATCCGATCCCCCTACCACCATGACAGTCACTGTTCGTAATCCGGCTGAGGATTCAACCTCATCTTACTTCATTCATCCCGTCGGCGTGTGTGCCAAACTCGGTGGTGATATCTTCAATGGTGACAATTATATCACCTGAAGCAAAACAGTTGCTATGTCTTTTCGAGTCAAGAAGAAGCTTGGCTTCATCGACAGATGTCTCCATGTTCCTGATCCCACCACCGATCCGATTTCGTATGAAGCATGGCAATCGGTAGATTCTCTTGTCCATTTTTGGATGGTAATATCCGTTTCCCCTGAATTACGTCAAAGTCTTCTTTATCTTAGCACTGGTAAGGATGTATGGTATGATTTAAGAGCTCGTTATGCTCGACGTGATGGTCCACGAGTTTATTATCTTGAGAAAACATTGGGTTGCATGTGTCAAGGATCACAGTCTATCACTACTTTTTACAATGTTTTCAAGAATTTGTGGGATGAATATATCAGCCTCAAGTCCTTGCCTCAATGTTCATGTGGTGCCATGAAGGCATGTAAATGTGATTGGCCGAAGGTTTTGCAGACTACTCAACAATCTGATAGCTCCATGAAATTCTTGATTGGGCTCAATGAGTCATACTCACATATCAGAAGCCAACTAGTGCTTAACTCTCCATTGCCACCCCTTCAGGTAGTACACTCTTTACTAATCTAAGAAGCAAGGCAAAGGGCACTTCAACCTAACCTTTCTGACTCCATGGCAATGGCAGCTCAACCTATCCACAACTCTGCATTAGTCTCCAAGACTAGAAAGTTTTAAGGCAAAGGAAATATGCCTTTCTACTCTCACTGTGAGCAGCATGGCCATACCAAAGAAACTTGTTTCTAGCTCCATGGTTACCCTCCAGGTTGGCAGACCAGAAGAGGTGCTGGTAGAGGCTCCACTCAGAAGATTAATAACACAAACAAACCAAATAACAGGTTCCAGTCATCCACTACCAATGACATCTCCCTCAGTGAGTCCTCTCATACTTGTGATGATGAGATTTCTTCAGGCTTTGATCAAGCCTCTTACAAACAATACCTGGACTAAGAAGTTCCAAGCTAAGTCCCAGCACTCTCCTTCCCAGAGCAATGATCTGCAAATTTCACCATCATGGACAGGCCAGGTAATGTGAAAGGTAAAAGGAGACTTGTAACTTGTACTTTCTCATCCTCTTCCGCTTCTAGTTCTTCATTTTGGATCATTGATACATGGGCATCTAATCACATTATTTGTGACATTAAACTTTTCTCTAATACACCCATACCCGTTAATATTGACATCAATCTGCCTACTGAGCTATAGACTAAAGCCACTTATATTGGCATTGTTAAACACATTCCTCTTTTGACACTTGAACATGTTCTCTATGCACCTGCTTTCACCTTTAATCTCCTGTCAGTTTCTGGTTTAACTAAAAGACATAATTATGCCCTTTGTTTCTACTGGTTTAACTAAAAGACATAATTATGCCCTTTGTTTCTACTCTAACAGATCCTTTTTGCAGGACCTCATCACACACAAAGAGATTATCTGTGTTGAAGTCCAAAATGGTCTATATATAACTTGAATTTTCAAGATGTTGCACCTGTTTCTGCTATTTTTGTTACTCACAATGTCTCTTATGTTGTATGGCATGCTCGACTAGGCCATATCCCTTACAACAAATTGTACTCTTTAAATCTTGCTTCCAATCTTTCTTGTAATCAAACTCTCACATGTGATGTGTGCCATTTTGCTAAACAAAAGAGACTTCCATTTTCGACAAGCACTACCTCTACTACTACAGCTTTCGAATTAATTCATGTAGACTTATGGGGACCTTTCTAGGTTGCTTCTTATGATAATTAACAAATACTTTTTAACTGTCATAGATGATTTCACAAGATGCACTTGGATCTTCATGATGACAAATAAATCTGAAACCAGGCCTCGTTTGCAGAACTTTTATAACATGGTGAAAACACATTTTAACACGACCATTAATTGCATTCGATCTAACAACGAACTTTTGTTTACGGATTTTTACTCCACTACTGACATTGTTCACCAACCTTCCTGTGTTTCTACACTATAGCATAATGGTGTTGTTGAGCGTAAGCATCAACACATTCTTCAGGTTGCCCGTTCTTTGCTTTTTCACTCAGGTTTACCACTCTTATATTGGTCTGATACTGTTCTCACTGTCGTTCATTATTTTAATCATATTTCTCCTCATGTTTTGAATGGTCAAACACCCTACCAGAAGGCAATGCAGTGGGATGCAATACAAAGTGAAACATAAGTCTGATGGCACAGTTGAAAGATACAAGGCCATGCTTGTAGCCAAGGGTTACACTCATGAGGAAGTATTGGACTTTGTTAGAACTCTCCTTGCCATTGCTTCAGCTAAACATTGACATCTACAACAATTAGATGTCAATAATGCTATTTTGCATGGGGATCTACCTAAAGAAGTATATATGTTGCCCCCTCCAGGATATTGCAATGATGGCAGGGTCTGAAAGCTCACTAAAAGCCTTTATGGCCTGAAACAGGCATCAAGGCAATGGTTTCAAAAATTGACAGTGACTTTTCTTGCTTCTGGTTTCACTAAACCTAAGGCTGACAGTTCATTCTTTATCAAGTCACTTCGCAATTCCTTCACTCCTCTTGCATTTTATGTGAATGATATCATTTTAGCTGGTGACAACATTTGGGAAATCCAACAAATCAAGAAGATCTTGCATGAAAAGTTTGATGATACATGAAATATCACATCAATATGAATGAACTAGAACAATATAAAATGAATTATGACACAAGTATTTACGTGGTTCGGCAATGTGCCTACGTCCACAGAAGTAATATGAGTTGATCTTATTGATAATGTTTCGTACATAGTTGATAGATAGATGCCAGATGTATATCTTGCTAGTGTGGTGATCTACAATATATATATAGACATTTACAAGAGCTATTCTAGTGGACTTGGCCTCGCAGGGCTCTTCTCGCTCGCAGAGGCCTTCTAGCTCGCAGGCGCAACTGTCTTCTAACTCACTCACAGGAGCCTTCTAGCTCGCAGGCACAACTGCCTTCTAGCTCGCAGTTGCAGCTACCTTCTAACTTGCACGCGCATCTGCCTTCTAACTCACTCACACGAGTCTTCTAGCTCACAGGCATAGAAGCCTTCTAACTCACTCGCATGAGTCTTCTAGCTCGCTGGCGCAACTACCTTCTAACTCACTCACAAGAGTCTTCTAGCTCGCAGGTGCAACTGCCATCTAACTCGCAGGCGCAACTGCCTTCTAACTCACTCGTAGGATCCTTCAATCTCTGGTGTTCGAAGGCGTGCCTTCCAACAAAGGCAGATATCACGGGAGTGTGCCTCCTAACTCTGGTGTTCACGGGCGTTCCATCGACTATTTCACGCGCGAGGGCGACTTAAGGAAGAATTCCTTTGTTAGTTCACTTCGGTCGATAATATATCTCATCACAAGTCCCCCAAATTCTAACTTGTTCTAGCACAAGTAGGAATTTTAGTTAGACCCATTGTTCGCCTTCGATCGATTCCTTCAGAAAAACTTTTAACCCCTGATTTATCACTGTGTAGGCTCCCATGGGACTTCTCGCCCGTGAGGCACTTCTTGCTCACAATGTTGTTCTACTCGCGGGGTCGTGTCCCTCGCAGGATTGTGCCTCTCGTAGCGATGTTTTACTTGCGATGTGTCAAGGTCGATGTTCAATCGAGGTGCTCGCACTTTAGTATTTCCTTGAACGGCCCTAGTGTAATCGAGGGTCCGCAATGTGTTGAGGCTGATGTTCAATCGAAGCGCTCGCACTTTAGTATTCTTTGAACGACCCGAGTGTAATCGAGGATCCGCGATGTGTCGAGGCCGATGTTTAATCGAAGCGCTCACACTTAGTATTCTTTGAACGGCCCGAGTGTTAATCGAGGGTCCGCGACGAGTTGAGGCCAATGTTTATTCGAAGCGCTCGCACTTAGTATTCTTTAAACGGCCCGAGTCTAACCGAGGGTCCGCGATGTGTCGAGGTTGATGTTCAATCGAAGCGCACGCACTTAGTATTCTTTTAACGGCCCGAGTGTAATCGAGGGTCCGCGATGTGTCGAGGCCGATGATCAATCGAAGCGCTCACACTTAGTATTCTTTGAATGGCCCGAGTGTAATCGAAGGTCCGCGATGTGTCAAGGCCGATGTTCAATCGAAGTGCTCGCACTTAGTATTTTTTGAACGACCCAAGTGTAATCGAGGGTCCGCGATGTGTAGAGGTCGATGTTCAATCGAAGCGCTCGCACTTTATTCATTGCACGGCCCGAGTGAGGGTCCGCGATGTGTCGATGCCGATGTTCAATTGAAGCGCTCACACTTAGTATTCTTTGAACGTCCCGAGTCTAATCGAGGGTCTGCGATGTGTCGAGTCTTCCAAATTCTAACTTGTGTTTGCACTGCAGGAGCATTGTTTCATTCGTAGGCACGGGTTCGAACATGCCTCGATCAACTGCCCCCACTCTGTTAGCTACTAACGTGGCCCAACCTGCTCCTTCTTTCACAAATTGGATTCTATTGCTTACAATTGACCGCAGGCAGAGCTGCGCTCGAACACAGCTAAAGCTTTCCCCTTAAAATCTTGCCACTAATGATGTGATTTTCCATGCCGATTTTGAAGTAGACCACACCTTCTAACTCGTTTCAGCTACTTCTGTTCGAGAAGAGAGGATCTCTACTCGAAGGCTTTGCTTCAATATTTGCAGAGAAGAGAGGATCTCTATGCGAAGGTTTCGTTTCAATATATGCAGAGTAGAGAGGATCTCTACATGAGGGCTATCTTCTGTTGATTGACCGTCGGAATTGACGAACCCGAAATGTCTCGAGTTGATGGCATCAAGAATATAGTAGTGCGAATGGCATATCTTAGTGGAGTTTCTAGTTCGGGGGGAGCTCTTAGCTCGAAGAGAGCTCTTCTTGCTCTCGGGGAGCTCTTCTTGCTCGTGGGGATCTCTTAGCTGGAAGAGAGCTTCTTACTCGTGGGGAGATCTTTTCTCGAAGAGAGCTCTTAGCTCGTGGGGAGATCTTCTTGCTCGCGGAGAGCTCTTAGCTGGAAGAGAGCTTCTTGCACACGGGGAGCTCTTAGCTCAAAGAGAACTTCTTGCTCGCAGGGAGATCTTAGCGCGGGGAGCTCTTCTTGCTTGCGGAGAGCTCTTAGCTGGAAGAGAGCTTCTAACTCGCAGGGAGATCTTGTTGCTCGCAAGGAGCTCTTCGCTCGAGAATGAGCTTTGCTCTCTTGTTGTTCGAATGTGTGGTTGTTCAAAGATAGCTCGAACACTTAGCTTGAGAATGAGCTACATGCCGATTTTCTTTAGGCTTTGTTCTCTGTGGCTCAAAGGGGAGCTCGATGACAGGCCAATTTAGATAATGAGTGACTTCGTTCTCTTGCTCGGAGATGGATTGATTTCCTTTGGCTCAAATCGAGGAGTAGCTCGAGTGATGAAGCACGGGCTGAGAATGGGCTACGCGGCTTGATCATATCAGCTCGATGAAGATGACTTCGAACAGCCGCTCAAAGGAGATAACACATGGTTATTGTAGTTTGAAGAGAATGGCATGGAGCAGTAGTTCATGAGTTTTCTCATAGCTACATTTCAAAAAAGACGATTCATCTTTATCTCAAAGCAGATGTCACAGAGCTTCAGCTTGCTGGTAACATGGCAGAGATTCTGCGTGATGGTGAATGATATTGAGCAATAGTTTGATTGATATAGAGAGCAGTAACATGATATTCTACAGCAACAATTTGACGAAGATGGTGCCTTGGTGGAATGAAATCTCGGAAGTAAAGGTAATTGAAGGTAAGGCTTCGAGTTCAAGACTTGTTGGACTTGGCTTTGCAAGCCAACAAATCGTTGTTTGAGGGCAAGTCAAGTCTTCAAACAAGTTAATTTGAATTGTGGCCCAACCTTGGCGCTGCGGACAAGCCTAATACTGCTCTTGTTCGAGCGCGGGCACGGCTACGAGGCCCACGTCTTGGCCCAACCTTGGTGTTGCGGGATCGGCCCATCACTGCTCTTGTTCAAGCACGGACACGACTGCGCACGTCTTGGCCCAGCCTTGGCGCTACAGGATCGTCCCGTTATAGCTCTTATTCGAGCACAAAAACGGCTGCGAGGCCCACGTCTTGTCCTAGCCTTGGCGCTACAGGATCGGCCCATCACTGCTCTTGTTCGAGCACGGGAACGGATGTGAGGCCAACGTCTTGGCCCAGCCTTGATGCTGCAGGATCGGTCCATCACAACTCTTGTTCAAGCGCGGGGAAGGCTGTGAGGCCCACATTTTGGCCCAGCCTTGCTGCTGCGGGATTGGCCCATCACTGCTCTTGTTCGAGCGCGGGCACTACTACGAGACCTGTTCGAGCGTAGGCATGGCTGCGAAACCTGGCCCAACTTGCTCACGGCCCAGTTTAATTCTTTAAAACCCTACTACAACCTCCATTCTTAGTCCACCTTCAAACTTAGGTGTTCTTATACCGAATCACCTCTTCGAACTGACTCTATCGTGCTATGATCCGTACCAAGACAATTTCAAGGACGACTTATCTTCTCAATTCGCGATCTTCTATAATATATCTCATCATAGCTGAGGGTCGTGCATTTCGTGTAAAGGTAATGGCTCAACAAAACTGTCAATTCAACCGTCGACTTCCCCTGACGATTTGACAGAAGGTAGTCAACACATGTATCTAAAGTGAGGACGGTGGAGTTCAGATTCCGAGTTCCTGGACATGTTTGAATGTACTTCCGAAGTCAGCTACTATTGTTTATTAGTATGTGATGGGGTAGTGTGGCTAGAGTAGAGGAGCATCGACACAGATTGGATGATTGGTACAGTGGGAGGCGCGACTGGTGTGGTCGATTCAATCTACAACCAACTCGACAAATTTCACCTTCGAAAGCTTCAAAGTACTGAATATGGTCAGTAAGAAAGTGGTAAAAAGTGGTTTTGCTGGTTGAAATCCTGGAAGAGCTTGCTGTTTTATGCTCTTTCATGAGCACAGACGTTGCAATTTTGTCTCATATAGTGAACCATCCATCAGCTTTCTTGAGCTCTCTGCCTTAATATAGTGAATACTAGCTTTGTCTGAGATTTTTCCTCTTCTCTCTTTCTAGTGACCCGAAACAACAGAACTCCCAAGGTCATGACTTTTTTATCGTTTCCCACATACGGTACCAAAATGATGATACATGAAATATCACATCAATATGAATGAACTAGAACAATATAAAATGAATTATGACACAAGTATTTACATGGTTCGGCAATGTGCCTACGTCCACGGGAGTAATATGAGTTGATCTTATTGAAAGTGTTTCGTACATAGTTGATAGATAGATGCTAGATGTATATGTTGCTAGTGTGGTGATCTACTATATATATAGACATTTACAAGAGCTATTCTAGTGGACTTGGCCTCGCAGGGCTCTTTTGGCTCGCAGAGGCCTTCTTATTCGCTCACATAGGCCTTCTAGCTCGCAGGCACAGCTACCTTCTAACTCACTCGCAGGAGTCTTTTAGCTCGCAGGCGCAACTGCCTTCTAACTCACACGCAGGAGCCTTCTAGCTCGCAGGTGCAACTGTCTTCTTATTCACTCGCATGAATCTTCTAGCTCGCAGGCTCAACTGCCTTCTAACTCACTCGCAGGAGTCTTCTAGCTCGCAGGTGCAACTGCCTTGAACAAAGTCAAGTATCACAGGAGCGTGCCTCCTAACTCTGTTGTTCACGGGCGTGCCTTCGAACTATTGCACGCACGAGGACGACTTAAGAAAGGAATCCTTTGTTAGTTCGCTCCAGTCGACAATATATCTTATCAAAGTTTACTATTAAAGATTTAGGATCCTTGAGATATATTCTTGGTCTTGAGGTAGCCCACTCTGAAAAGGCATTGTTCTTACCCAAAGGAAATATGCACTAGATTTATTACATGACACTGGGTATATGGGTTGTAAGCCAGCTTTGACACCTATGGATAGTAAATGTCGGCTTTCCTCTCAAAATGGTGAACCATTATGTGATCCTGAGCGAAACAGAAGATTGGTTGGACGCCTTGTTTACCGGACTATTACACGCCCTGATTTGAGCTTTGCCATTCAAAGTTTGAGTCAGTTCATGAGTGCTCCCACATCTCGCGCGTGTGTGAATTTGAAATACTAGTTAATTAAATTATAGATCATAATATTCGGTACGGGTTCACCACGGACCTTTTGGCAGCTAATAGAGTGCTTCGATATATCAAATATGCTCCTTGCACTGGATTACTCTTGCCTAGAAATAATGATCTTCAGCTCAAGGCCTTCAGTGACAGTGACTGAGCTACATGCCCTGACAAAAAGCGTAGCATCACGGGTTTTGGTGTTTTTCTGGGTAATTATCCTATTTCATGGAAAAGTAAGAAGCAACAAACCATTAGTTGCATCAACACGGAATCCAAATATCGAGCATTAGCATCTACTGCTTGTGAGACTCAATGGATTTTGTACCTCTTACAAGATATTCATCATGATAATCCAGTTCAAGTATATACAGACAGTTGAAGTGCCTTCTGTTTAGCTAACAATCCAGTACACATGAACGTACAAAACATATAGAACATGATTGTCACTACATCATGGATAGGATTCAAGCCAAGCAAATTCGATTATTTCACATGAAAACTGATGATATGTTGGTAATATCACAAAGCCATTAGGTGGTTCTCTTTTCTCTGCACATTTAGGCAAGTTGAGCTTGATTAACATCCATGTTCCACTTGAGGGGGAGGTGTTAGAGTTCACATACAAGAAGCAGAATCCAGTAAAAGAAAGCTACAAGCTTGTAAGAAAAGGCGATGACTTTATATTCAGCTAGCAAAAAGATGCATACGTGTGTTTCCTTATTACGTTTTATAGAATAAGTGAAATAGCGAGATATATCCCAAGGGGTTAGAGTTTGTTAGTATAAAAGAGTCTGTTATGCCTTCTTTATTCATTGATTCATTCTTCTTCTACAAAAAATAAATTCCTCTGTAATTTCTCAATCAATCCTTCAATGCAAATAGTTTATTCCTCATCTTTCACTGTTTGACATAGAATTTCACAGTTTCAATTATTTTTTCATTGTTTGATTGGTTCTTCTGCCCATATTTAAGGTATTTTGTCCCCAGCTCTGATGTGTCTTCCATCCCCATAATCCATTTCTGATAGTTTTTCCTTAAGACCACAACCAATGGAGTCGTCGTCAATTGCGGCGTTGGACTACAACGTACCGTAGTAGCTATAGTGGAACAATTTCTCCATTGCGGCGTTGGACTACAACCCTTTTTTGGAGATCGCAGCATTGCTTGCATGCCGCGTTATCTTCAAATGACAGCATCAGGATGCTACCATGTTTACAGATGAATGCACGGCTTGCAAACTACGAGTATTGTATGCCAGAATCCTGGTGGAGGTGAATATTATGAGGAAATTACGGGATTTTATTATGATCAAGGATCTTAAAGATAAGATGATAAAGCAACCTGTTGAATACGAATGGAAACCCTTGTACTGTGACAAGTGTCAAAAGCTTGGAAATGTTTGCACTAACCCAATTAGGGGACCACCGCGAAGAAATCAACCTAAACAATGGAGAGTGCAAGTGGATCGTAGAGGGCGAGGCACTAGGCCACATATGGGAGGAAGTTAGGGAACGGCAACACTGCCTAGACCGGATGATGACCCCTAAGGGAGCCGGCAACTAGTTGCTCCACAAGGCAACAGGGCACGGGACCCGGGTAGTAGCTCGGGCATTGATAGGCAGGGTGATCAAGCTTTAGGAGAAACACAACATGCATGGCAGCAAGTGGCTAGGTCTCCACGTGCGTGGAGAAAAGGGAAAGAGCATATGATTGAGGACATGAACCAAGATTTTGATGGAGGGATTCCTTGCCAGAATGGTTTCGAATCATTAAGGATTGCGAACGATCCTACATCGACATCGGGATCAGTTCCATGATTATACCATGGAACATGAGGGGGTGCAATGATGTAGCCAAAATTCGTGAGATTAGCTCCCGTCTCTCCAGATGAAATTGTGCAATGGCTATATTGGTGGAAACAAGAGTGAAACAAGGCAAGAGTGTGAATGTTAGACGTCGACTTGGTAATAGATGGAATTACATGGATAACTATGCATATCACCCTAATGGTAGGGTTTGGATTCTTTGGGACCCAAGGCGGATTGATGTGAAGCTTGTTACAGGTGGTGCACAGTTCTTGCACGTGGAGTATATGTCTGCGCGGAACACTTCTTACTTGGGTGACGGCGATATATGCATTAAACCAGCTAGAGGACAGACGGATTCTCTGGTAGGATATAGAACGATTGAATCAGCAGATACACGGACAATGGCTCTTACTAGGGGATTTCAATAATGTGTTGACAGCGCAGGATAGGATTGGTGGCACCTTAATGCGACCAATAGAGTACCATGACCTATCAAATATGATGGATACTATAGGATTATTTGAGCTGGACAACTTCGGTGACCACTTCACCTGGCATTATAAACACTCAAGGGATCCTATTTATTCGAGGATAGACAGAACTATTGGAAATTCGGCATGGTTCCATTCTTACGACCAGGTTCAAGTGGAAATTTTGTCACCGAGCATATCAGATCATGCAATGCATGCTATTCGATTATGGAAGACTCCGAGTAAGGGGTGGCAACAGTTTCGATTCATGAATACAGTTATTGAGCAACCAGGTTTCTTGGATCTGATTCGGCGTGAATGGGCTGTCTCGGGGGCAGGTGGTCCTATGCTAGTGTGCTGGAAGAAACTTAAGCGGCTACAGTCTCTGATCCGTAAGCTGCAACGGCTAGTTCCTGGAGCACGGGAACTAGTGAATATGACTCGTACTCGGCTTGAAGTGACCCAGAGTGAGCTACTAGCAGATTGGATGAATCCTATCCAGATTGAACAGATTAAAGAATTGACTCAGCAGTTATTATATTGGAACGAACTGGATGAGAGAGGGCGCAGCAATGGTTGAAAATTGATTGGCTTTGATTAGGTGACGGAAATAATGCCTATTTTCATGTGACGATGAAGGCAAAGAATAGAAGCCTAGGCATTACCAAGTTACTTACAGAAGATGGACAGATAATGACCTCACAGATTGGTTTGGAAACTGAGGTGATGGGAATTTATGAGCAATTAGTTGGGGTTTCATCTTCTCGGCTCTAAGGACTGGATATTGAGGCATTACAGGTAGGTAGGCAGTTGCCACAACTGGTCTCGGATTCCTTAGTTGCTCCGGTGATGAATGGTGAAATAATGAATGCTCTAAAGGGGATTGGTGATTTGAAAGTCCCGGGTATCGATGATTTTAATGCTAAATTCTTCAAAGCAGCTTGGAGTGTTATTGGTGAGGATACTACAAGCGCGATACAAGAATTTTGTGTACAGGAGCGGATGTATTTGGCAGTGAATTGTAGCCTAGTGACATTGATACCAAAGGTAGCTGAAGCAATGGAAGTGAAAGACTTAGACTGATATCTTGTTGCACCACCATGTACAAGATCATATCAAAATAATCACAAACTGCTTGAGTAAAGTCATAGGCGATGTGGTCAATGAGAGTCGGGTTGCATTTATACCAGGGCAACAGATACATAACCACATACTTCTGGCTTATGGGCTAATGCGAGGATATAGTAGGAAAGGGGGTACACCCAGATGCATGCTACAAATTGACCTCCAAAAAGCATATGACACTATGGAATGGTCTACGCTTGAGGGTATATTAGCTGAGATGAATTTTCCACAATAATTCATCCGATGGGTTATGATTTGTGTATCTATTGTATCCTACCGGTATATGGTTAATGGGAAGCCCACCCAGATACTGAAGGCTAAGTAAGGACTTCTCCAGGGAGATCCATTATCCCCTCTCCTATTTGTCATCATCATGGAATATATGCATCGATTAATGCAGAGGTTGAAACATATGTCGGACTTTAATTTCCATTCCAAGTGTGAACAACTTTCGATTAAAAACCTCAGCTTTGTCGACCATCTATTACTCTTCACGCGCGGCGATGTCAAATCAGTGGAGTTGGAAATAAATCAATTTGATGGTTTCTCATAGGCCACGGGTTTGAGAGTCAATCCGGGAAAATGCAAAATATTCCTTGGTTCTGTCCCTGAGGCCGAAAAGGACACATTGTGGCGTGTCAAGGGATTTGAGGTGGGGGTTCTTCCCTTCCGTTACCTGGGAGTCCCGCTCTCTAGCAAAAAGCTTACGATTGTGCTATGTCAACCTCTCATTGATAAGATCATTGCTAGAATTCCGTATTGGAGTGCTAAACTTCTAAGCTACGGTGGTCAGTTCCAGCTCATTGAAAGTGTACTTTTCGCAGTGACTAATTACTGGCTCCAGTGCTTTCCCCCTTCCAAAAGGGGTACTGCACAATATTGATGCTATTTGCAGGTCTTTTATGTGGTCGAGTAGTGACACAATTACTTTGAAAGCACTGATTGCTTGGGAGGAGGTATGTGCTCTGAAGAGACAAGGAGGGCTATAGATCATTGATTTACAAATCTGGAACAAAGCTTGCCACCTTAAGCTCCTCTGGAACCTATGTGACAAGCAAGATAGCATATGTGTGAAATGGATTCATGCTTATTATATGCCCCATGAAAACATTCTACTGAATCCTATACCACTAACTAGCTCATGGATTATGAAAGGTATTTTGAATTGCAGGTCCCTGATTATAGGAAACAAGACCTGGACTGCAGTGCAACTACTCCCCAAGTGTAATATTGGGCGTATGTATAGAGAACTACCAAGAGGACAGATCGGATGTGGAATGGAAATCTCTAATGTTTGGGAATCTGGCTAGACCCCGAGCAAAGGTGATCATTTGGATGGCTTGTCATGACCGACTAGCTATAAAGGAGCGACTACATCGTGTCAGATTGCTTGGTAATCTGGACGATTATTTTTGCCCCACTGTTGAAACACGCAACCATCTCTTCTTCCAGTGTGGGAAGACGAAGAGAATATAGAACGAGGTCCTTCTTTGGCCAGGCTATCAACATTCGCCCGGCCCATGGACACAGGAAGTGCGATGGATTCTGCATCAAACCAAAGGCAAGAATTGGAGGAAAAGAATGTCGAAACTGGCTTTCATTGAGACGCTATATGAGGTATGGAAATTGAAAATGCAGGATGTTTGAGACATTGTTGAAACCAATGTTGCTACAACAATGCCTGCAACATCCACCGATCCGGTTTTATGTACTTTAGATTTAATTGGTTAATTACCATTCTTCACTAACACTTACCTAGCTCCACGTGTTTAGTCTTTGTGTCTTGCAGGAGTCTTCTTATATCAAGAGAGACACCATTGAAAGCATATCTCAACAAGAGATCAAGATCGATTGATTCTTGGAGTGAACAAGAAGCAAGGGACTCTTGGTAGTTGAGATTTTATGGACTCTTGAAGATAAGGATAAGCAACAAAACTCATGGACTTGCTCCGGTCAGATTGAAGATCTATAAATACAAGATCGAGCTCATCGTGAAGGGTACTTCGTGAAAAGCAAGAACTCCTTGTCATAAGCA
>JAYMSP010004044.1:0-17574 GCA_036897095.1 Plantago elongata
GTACCACAGAGGAATCAAAGAACAACATCAGCAACAATTAAATAAGGTATGATCAGTTACTCAGTTTGTTCACATTCTTCTTGCATTGTTTCTTTGTCGAACCATCAATCTAGATTAAGGTTCTTGCATGCTCTTGCATATTGATCAGTTTGCTTATGTTTGTTTGTCCAACAATCAATCCAGATTAAAGTTTGTTACATCATCTTGAATACAAATAAACATATATAATAATTACTCGTTTGTTGTATCGTTTGTTCCTGATTTGTTTATGTCTCGTCAGATTATATATGTAATGTGTCCGCTCGGGTAAAGATATATAGTAGTAGTAGTACACAACTAGGTACGTAGCTAGCTTGATTATATAGCAGGAGTAAGGAAACTGCAGATTATATATATATATTTAATGCGTCCGCTCACGTAAATACATAAAACCCGCAGGACATAATGATATCTATGTAAATATTCCAGTAACTAGTTAGTTATTTCCTTAATTAATCCAGTTTAGATAGATTAATACACTGTTAGATATCATTTGTTCGTGTTTTGTTTCTCAATCAATCAAGATTAAGGTTCTTGCAACACGAACATAACAGAATATATTTATTAGTTACCAGTTCGTATTTAGTTTTCTACTCTTGAGAACTGGTTTGTTTGTGTCTATTTTTAGACTCTTGAGAGGAATATACTCCAACTCAACTAAATCTATTGCGTGTTGTTAATAACAGATTATATCGAAATCATGGACGCCTACGGATTTCCACCTGGGATCAAGTTTTGCCCGAGTGACCAAGACCTGATTGGATACTATCTTACTCGTAAACTTTCCAATCAGCTTGTTCTTCCAAACTTCATTCAAATCTTGGACAGACAGATTTATGGAAAACAACTCCCGTGGGAAGTTCTAAAACAAGACGATCCATGGGATTACACTTGGGAGGATGGTTTCATTCTCAAGCAGAAAGAAATATATGTTTTCTCCAAACTGGTCCAATTCGGAAACAAGAAACGTGCTACGAGGATAGCAGGTTGTGGTACATGGGGCGGAAAGCAGATCAGTCACAACATCAAGCAGCGTGAGAACGTCATCGGGAAGATGAGAAGTTTCACATTCTACACCAATGATGGAGTTGTGGAGGCTGACAAGGGCAGATGGAGGATGCATGAGTACTCCATAGATAACACTGATTTGGTGATTTGCAAGATTATTGTTGACAATTTCCGTCAATGTAAAACTAGTGTTGTTGATCAATCCATTGGAAGCAAAAAGAGGAAATACTCTGAAGATGAAACTGTGGATAATAATTTTGGTGCTCATAAGGGTCTGCGAGAGAATATGGATCCGGTCATCACTGGACAGCATGAGCCGATTTTAAGCACACCTGGAATAATTGACGTTCATCATAGTACTACTCCTGGAGCTACAACAAGTTATGAGACGACTACAAATCCGTTCTTTGCCAACAATTCAGGACCATGTAACACAACATGGATGCAAGAGCATCAGATGGTTCTCTATAATAATTTGGGGACGTCTCAATTCACCACCTCACAGACACAGAACCCGAGTTCTCTGTTTGTTAACAAAGGAATTGAGATTTTAAGCACGCCTGGAATAAGTGGAGCTTCAACAAGTTATGAGACGACCACAAATAGTACTCCTGGAGCTACAACAAGTTATGAGACGACCACAAGTATTACTCCTGGAGCTACAACAAGTTATGAGACGACCACAAATAGTACTCCTGGAGCTACAACAAGTTATGAGACGACCACAAATCCGTTCTATGCTAACAATTTAGGACCAGGACCATGTAACTCAACTTATATGCAAGATCAGCAGATGCTTCCGGATTATGGTTACAATGGAGCTCTGTTTGGAAATAATTTGGATATGTCACAATCACAGCACCTGAGCTCTCTGTTTGTTCACCAAGCATTTCAGATTCCGTTCGGTAGCATCAATTCAGACCTACGTACTGCAACTTATATGCAAGATCAGCAGATGCTTCCGGATTATGGTGACATTGGAGCTCTGTCTGGAAATAATTGGGATATGTCTGAAGGTATTCCCACACAATCGCAGAAGCCGGATTTTGAGTCTCATAATCAAGCGTCTGAGAATCTGTTCGATGCCAACCAGGCAGACAAGGAGGAAGAGCAACTGCCATCTCCAGCAACTGAATTCCATGATCAGTTTACCCCCGAAGCTTCAGCAAGTCATAATGCGAAGACCGTAAATGATGATAATCAACTGCCTTCCTTTGGCGAACCTATGAATCAAAATCAGGACTTTGGTCTAGACAGCAGCTGGATAGACGACATCGATGTGGAGAATCTTGATGGTGAATTTTGTGAAGGGTTACCAACTCCACCAATGGACGAAGCTTCAGCAAGTTATAATGCGAAGGCCTTAAATAATGATAATCAATTGCCATCTCCAGCAAATGAAGTCCATGAGTTTTACCCCGAAGTTTCAGCAAGTTATAATGCGGAGGCCGTAAATGATGATAATCAATTGCCTTCCTCTGGCGAACCTATGAATCAAAATGAGGACTTTGGTCTAGACGGCAGCTGGATAGACGACATCGATGTGGAGAATCTTGATGTTGAATTTTGTGAAGGATTACCAACTCCACCAATGGACGAAGCCACGATGAGATATCTGGGTTTTATGTGAATGTATCATATCAAATGTCAAATGTTTAGAGAACTGATTGTATATCCTTTGTTATAAATAGGCCTGTAACAACCTCACGAGAATTCTTGAGCTAATAAAACTATTCATTCCACAATTATAAATTTTGATCCTGCTTCTTTCTTTATTCATGTTTAGAGAACTGATCGAGGCAAAATTCTATGTACCAGACAGTGTTTTGTGAATAATATTGGCTAGCCTGTAAAAGTGCAGACTGTGATTAAGTTGTGTGTTCTTAGTTTCCTCATGGATCCAGGAGCTGAATTCAAGTTCATGGTTTACCTATAATAAATGAAAAATTGCGATCGAAACAGTTAAAAAGTAAAGTGGAAAGTTAAGATAGTGATGAAGCTTCTGCCATAGTACTTGAAATCTGACAGCTGAATCTCCAGAAGAAAACAAATTTTCAATCCGTCAATATATACAGCAGCAATCTATGTTAAAAATCGAACTATACAATACTATACTCTGTATCATTACATCTGATTTAAGTAAGAACAGGTCAGAGGAAGCATAAATAAATACTAATGTTTGCTTAGCTCATTAGCAGCTAGCGCCAATATTGAGCCCAGCGATGAATTGTTTCCACCATTTGCGGGAACAATGCACTCACACTCTCGTTGATAAGATCCTGGAAGAAATGTATTGATTCCTCATCGTCCAAGTCTAACCGGAATTTTTCTTGAAGCTGCCCAAAACATGAATGTGAGTGTGAGTGAGGTAGAAAATCGTGGTATTGTTCAGAAACGAATAGGATATGTGAAATTTTAACCTTAAGAATGCCCTTTTCAGGATCAGAAGCTATGTCGGGTATGTTAGAACCCGCCATCAAATAGAAGAGATTAAGAATCAGGTTGCTCGATTTCCTTAGAATGTTATATGCTTCACAGCAGTAGGACTTGAACCTGGTATAGTATTGGCTACAAAGACAAAAGATGAAAATGTCAAGAACTTTTAATCACACAGATTACATTAAGAAAAGGCTATTTCTTTTCTTCTTTCCCAAATGTTTGAGCTCATGAAAGTTATGCTAAAGTTACCTTTCCGCTCCACCCATAGCTTCAACCATCTCTTTACAAAGCTTCATAGGTGGTGGGAAGGGTTTTGGATCTCGACCAAGTATGAAGCCAAAATCAACATGAAAAAGTCGACCATCATCTTGTAAAAGCAGATTGTCAAGGTGCCTGTGGACCAAAGAGTATTTATACTTTATAATTCAATTTCAAATTTTCAAATCAATACCAGTATTACAGGCCCAAGAAGCATCAACACAACTCTATCAATTACTTTACCATATCAATTAAAAAGTCAGAAACTTTTCATTTTTCTATTTACAGCAAATTAAAAGGAGCTAACTTGGAGTGTATAAATGTGGCAAGGTTGGCAGTTTTGGAAGTACCTGTCACCAATGCCCAGAATATATGTAATAACGGAGTAGCCAGCACAGCTTTTTATAAATGTTTCAAGACAGGTTGCTGTGATGCCAAAAGGTGCATCCTCATCCGGGTGAAATTTCTGCAGGTAGCTTGTGATACTTCGGTGTTCAGATAGAATCTGTACGAACACAAATAATTAGCAATGACTACTGAAAAGTGTTATAACATGCATTGTTCCTGCCTTTGGAAGTCGTGAGGTGGCTAGTGGCTACCCCAATTGACCAGGTAATTTCAAATCCTAGTAAGACTCAACAAATATTCTGATTTTGCAGGTGCTGGAATCTGATTTGAAATTGAACTTTTGAGAATTTAGGATAATGTATTGCAAGATACATGTTAGAAAATGTCAGCTTTTGAGCTACTACACATATTTATTACAAAAACTTGTGAGAGTCAAAGTTTTTGTGAGAGTCCTGAGGGTTCTACAATGTTGTATTTTAATTGTGCGTTGTTATGTATAAATTGTGGATATTTGTGTATTTGCAAATTGTGTATTATTGTATAAAAATTGTGCGGCTGAATCGGTTTGTGTGAGACCATTATGCTTCATTTTTATTGACTTGAAGGCAGATGAGTTTTAAACATAAGAAGCTGCGGGAGACAATGATCAAGCATAACGCCCAACAAAATTCTAAACATGTTAGGTGTTGCCATCCTATACTGGTTTTAACATAAATACCTGGGCCAAAGATTTGGAAGGAATGAATTCCATCATGCCTTCATCATGTCCTGTAGCTAACACTCTGTACGGAGTCAAATGCAGGTCAAGATTCTCTAATTTAAGCAACCGATCCATTAGTGAGACCATTTGAATAACCTGATTATGAGTTGCCACATTAGATAACAGAAAAGAGTCACCATGGACATAATAAGACGCATGTATGTTGCACCTACCAGCTGATCTTGTCTAAGGTCATCTCCCTTCTTAAATATGATCTTCAAACTTCCCCCACTTGCCGTTCGAAAAGCCAGCCGCAAAGGACTTAAGGCACTTTTAAAGATCGATGATTCTGAAGGTATGATCCCTGTTATAAGGACCCTTGGTGCCAATGGTGATCGGATTGGCTGAAACGCATTAATGTTTCACAGAAAAGAACAGGGAAGATGAGATGTTTAAAATAATAAATAGTATGGTAGGAAGTTGAGAAGAGATGTCTGTCTTGGTTCAACACAGAAAATCATAAGGTGTTGGAAGAAGATCAAGCACTTCAAGTACCTCATCAAAGTAGGTGAGCTCACTAAGTAGCCCTGAGAGAAGCTGCCTGAGCTTCTCAATCTTCTTTTGAGTTCCACCCCTTACATTCCTTACGTCTCTCATTATAGAACACAGTTGTGCTGTTAATTCGGTTTGGCGGACCAAACTTTGCCACAACTTATGCCCATCTTCACCTCCACTTGTAGCAGGAGCCAACTGATAGGACATAGCACAGTCAGCGAACATTCATGTTACTACAGAACTTGAGAGAGAAAAATATCATAATATATGCCCACTAAAATCCAACGAGTATAGGCAAAAACTATGAATTTTCTCTATTCATGCAGCCTACACTGTAATGATAAGACTTTTCATTAACTTGGAAGCTCCAGAGCTAATAAGAAATAAGCAGGACTCAAATCTCCCGCCAAAATTTATTCCTTCAATCCCCCAAACATTTGTGGAACAAAATGATGCAAACTCCATAACCCTGTTTACCCGACATTTCCTTTTTCCTCTTTAGTTTCCTCGTTGCTGTTTTCATCTTTTCCTAATTTTCTCTCTTACGGATCATCATTCTAATCAAGCAGATAAATGAGAAGACCAATATTAGATATTCTTAATACATCAACTTTATGTATCTAAATCTCAATCCAACCCCAACCCCAACCCCAACCAATCAATGGCATAGTCCCAGAAAAAAATTTCAAAGTTTCAATCTTGGTTTAGCATCTACAATCACAAGCTCCTATTCAACGGAAGTCATCATAATTAGTCCACCTATATCAAAGAGAGCACCAAAATGACAGGAGTTGGTAAAGGTGTGTGCTTATGGTGGTGGGTGGGTGGGGTTGGGTGTGGAAGTGATGAAGACACACCTTGTGCATACTCTCTTCCAGGAACTCATGAGTGTAATAAAAACGCCTGGCATACACAAGATCATGGAGTTCGACTGCCACATACCACCGGAGAAAGCTGGCCAAGTCAATATTGCATAATGCTGCAAGATGTGAAAGAAACTAGATGAAATAGACATGTGAGCATGATAAACCTTCAGGAATAAGTATATGTCCTAGCAATCGTACATCGTTGCACAAGAAATTGACAAAGACGTGACTTATCGGAACGTTCAAAACGAAGTGCTTGAACCAGCTGAAGTAGGTAGCACTGGAGCTCTTCGTCATCAGCTCTTTCAAGGACACTCACAGCATATGCACGGACCTGCCAAGAAGGCTTAGATTAAGGATATGCTAATTCATTACAACAATAATCCGATTATCCGAACAGTACACACTAAAGCAATTGAAAGCTTCAATAATCATCATGAGGTCATGATATTGGATATAGAATGTCCATTGATTCATAATATGGTCAACTCTCTATATTTTCTCCTATTAGAAGCAGCAGCTCCAATATTATTTTGGTGACTTCTCACAGGTCTCCTACAAACTTCACAAACATATCAACACTAGCTAGGCAAACCCATAAATTACCTCTTCACTTTCAAATACAGGAGATAGAAGCTCCAGTGCATCACATACATCAATTGTCTCCCACTTGCCCATCAACTCCAGTGCCTGCTTTGCTTCCTGTTAAGCACAGCAATATCTGATAATGAATAGCTCCAGCAGGAGGCGACAAATAATGGAGATTATGATTGTTAAACAAAGTGACCAAGGATATGTTTTAAAAGAATATCTGCCAATAGATACATCTAAGTTCTAATACCCAGGTCAATTTCCTAATGATTGGTCAGTCTAAAGTAAATGTATCGATTTGCGGTATCCAGCAATTATAAGGACTCAAAATCAAGCATCATGTATAGCAAGGACATCTAAGGAAAAGATGTGCAACAGGCTACATTTAAAGCATATATGACGGCAATGATAATAGAAGACAGGAATAAAGCTATTCAAAATTGCCAAAAGCAAATTATAATTTCCAAATCTGTACCTGGACATCACTCCATTCAACACAGCGCAGAAACTTGGTTAGAGCCCTTTTCTCATACATTAATGAAAAGCGAAATTTCCAGAGGAACTGCTTCTCTTCTCCAGTCAAGACCCTTGTTGGTGGATATCTTAATATTCTTTGTATAGATCTACAAACATGTAGCTAGATAGTCAGCCACAATGGGGAAACAACGCATCACAATTATGTGCAGAATTCTATCTATGACTGCCCAGGGGACATCTTTAGGCCAAAGTTCACTGAATGCGAGTCTCTTCGGCTCTAATATACATATGACGGAACAAAACAGCTCTTCCAGTTCCATACTATGGAGACTCCAGGAGCCAATTTACACAGTATTCATCAATCATGAGGAAGTTATTTTAAGGAATACAGTATAAGTAGAACTGGATGCTTTAAAAACAATCTTCTTGATGAACCTTTTTATTTCCTTTTTGTATATTCTTATTCAGGTAGCCATTGTAATATCTATAGATGTGCACGTAAATTAATATATCCTGCAGGCTAGATGAACAGTTAAAAAACACAAACTATGTGACTGGAAAATGGTATTCCATATTGAATAGACTGACAAAACGAAGAAACTAACAAACTTGCAGAATAAGCATAAATAGAATATAAGGCTTCAGGTTAAGGTTTAATAAATCTTACTTCCTTTCTGTAGAGCTAGGTTTAAGATCCCGGTCGATGATGCCACGAGTTAAACTTCTTGCCAACTTTAGTTGCTTGTGTTCAGAAGGATTGATCTTTCCAACTTCAGGGTCCCAAACCATAACTAGTTCATTTGTTGATGCTATTGGAGATGGTATCAAGAAGTTCGCTCCGGATTCCTACACATCAAAGTGATTACTGAGTCATTCTATTGGAGTAGTACAAGCAGCTTGAAATTTTAGAAGATCTATCGCAAAGGTTGGAATCCACTAAACTGGAGCAACTTAACAGCACAGCAGATGGTTTGGCAACATAATGTATACATTAGTACTTTAAAATGCAGGAAATAGAAGCTACAATAAACATGCTCAAGGGCATTAGAAACCTATAACAATCATATATGTGTATATTGAGAGAGAGTGCACCTGATAACATATATAAATGGCTTGAGCAACTTAATATGGCATACACGATTAATACAAAGTGATAAGGCATCCTAATAGTTTATGTACCTATGCATAGAGATCCAAAAAAAGTTAATGTAAACATGCACAACTAATCGGCTATCAATGTAATAAAATGTCATTTTAGGTGGCAACAATTAGATTTCATATACTATTTTCTGTGTATAGTTCAGCTCGATCGACTTGGTAAGACAGAAGATTACATCCAGGGAATTTTCAAGATACTGTTCCAAGAACATGATCATGAAAGTAGAGCATGTTTCTATACGGTCCAAGACTGGATTCGAAGTTCATGGAGTACTTCAGTCTTATAGCCACAGATCAATTTATGTTTGGAAAAATAACTTGCAGTATTCAGCCACAGACATAACCCTATAGTATCACATTTTTATTATGGATGGACAAACGAGTTCGAAGTCGCATACAGTTCTAATTTCTGTCCGATTTTATTTACCATCAATTAGAGACATAGATAGCTCAGTTTGAATGTTCTGCTTTTGAAAAGGGAAAAAAAAAAAAAAAAAAAAGAACAGATGATGGGAATGGAGAAATGAAGTGATCATAGAGCACTGTGCAAGAGAAGAAAGACTAAGCTAAAATGTGAAGTACCTGGAAAACCACTCTGTGTTCTTCAAAGCTGCAGAAATCAATAACTATGTATAAATGAGAACTCCCATTCTTTATATTCTCACGCTCCTTAATCTTCTCCATGGCCTTGAAGGCCAGTCGGTCCAGCCAATCAACTCTTTGAATCTGTCCTCTCTCATACTTGTTTACAAGCTTCTCCAGGCGCTCTAGTTCTCCCCTCTCCTCTTTAGGAACCTAACATGACCCAAGACACAAGATCTGTGTCATGTAGAAAGTAACCGATTTTAAACAAATAAAATCAAGAGTTGGAAAAATATTGAACCTTTCCAGGAGTACTGGTGTTGATAGAACCATCAGCTTCTTTCCCTCGCCAAAGCCTGAACTTATGCTTTCTAGTCTTGAGCCGCTTTTTCACGTTAAAGAGACGAATTGTCGCCCCACCAACAATTTCCTCATCTTTCCCACATGAAACATCATACACCTGCAAGTGCAATATATCATTGCATAGATAAGATATACTATTACAGTACGACATTTCAAGGTAAAGGGGTAGCAACTTGCAACACACAAACTCAAAAACTCACAGTAATTGCAAGTTGCGAATTCTCGGTTAAGTCCCGATACTTGGTACTCAACGTAATGAGTTCGTTCCAACAATAGAAAGGACCCGAGCTCTCCAACCTACGAAATTACGCCAACCCCGAAAAAAACAATCAATCAAAAAAAAAAAAAAAAGGAAGAGACTTTGATGAGCATTAGCTACAAAACGAAAGAGTAGAAACCTAGTTCTCATAGGAAGACCAAAAGGTGCCCCATCAATGTACAACAAACACTGAACAAACAGCTCCGGCTTCCTTTCCTCTACCGTACAATCACCATCAGCTGAGCATAATTCAATTCAATTCAATAACAATTGAGTAAAATATGAAGACGAATAAACGGAATTGGTAGAGTAAGAACCTGAATCAGGGTTTGGAGGGGTCAATTTGCCTTCCAATCGTTCGATTTTGAAGGTGAGGGGATGGTTAATGTCGCATGATAAGAAGAATATGAACTCGTTTCCAGTCATGATCAAATTATCAACTGGATTTTTGCCAAAATTGGCGAAAATTGTCTCACAGTAAACTCAATCTGTATCTTCTTCTTCTTCTTCAGCTGATTAGTGGCTCGAATACGCAACGTGACATGAATCATACACTCGTTTAACAACACTAATTAAAATGAAGTTTATATTCTGAGAATAATTTGGTGAATTATTAGTTATTGATACAAGTGTCATGAAAATCGATATCATATATTGTGTTGTATATAATGTTTTAAATGGTGCGCCACCGTAATTTGATACTTGAAATTTAATTTAAATTAATTTAATTTAGATATTAAATTAAAAATATATTTATTTATTCTGATTTGTAATTGATGTCATAACATAATTAATACTTGTATTATATAATTTTTTAGTCTCGTATAATATTATAATATTTTTATGTTATTATTTTTTAATATTTAAAGTATTATGGGTTAAAGAGAGTGTATGATAAATATAGGGATTAAATTTCATGTTTATAATATTCTAAGTACATTTTATAATATATTAAAAAGTGTCCTGCGTTTAATAAAAAGTATCATGTGTTTAATAAATTATAAATTTACTACTAGTATACTAAACATATTGATTTCGGGGGGAGGGGGGGTTTCAAGGTGGGTAGCTACGCCACTGATGAAATCACACTAGTTCGACTTACTGGCTCTCTAACTCTAGTTCTTACCCATTCAATAAAAATTAATAGTTCTGTTAAATTTGACTAACAGAGTACCTAAAATGTTAATGAAGTAAAAAATAATAATATTTAAATTGTGTCGTAGTAGCTAAAGTTACGTGCGATGAAAGTGTCACAACTCACAACTTCAAATACAATTTGTATTATTTTTCATCTAATCAAATTTCAAAACAAAACACATTGCTAAACGATCAAATTTTATTCCTCAAAACCACCAATAAAAGATACACTTAATTTAACTAAACATGTGCGAATATGGGATTAGAACTGCACACTTTACACTTACGAATCAAGACAGGAATCATTTTCGAAAAACATCAAATACCCAATAAAAGTTCTAAAGGGACGCTCTTATTTTTTACCGGTCAAATGACGTAGAGTGCCTAATGAAACTCAAATTCTCAATTGAATGTCCTTCTAATTTTTACAATTTTCATTTAGGTCTCTATAAATTTCATAAGGTTTTCAAACTCGATTTAATTTTTTATTATTTTAGAATAGTATTACAATTACAATAGTTAAACAAGAATGGATTTATCATTCGATTATATACTCAAATCGCCATAATTCTCTATACAAAGAGTATAATCATCAATTTCGGAAATCGAACTTGTAACCTCATGGTTACGAAGTGTCTCAACTAAGTTTGAAAGTTTTATACATTAACAATCAACCTAACAGAAACACAGTAAAACCTCAAATTTGATTATTTGAGAAGCTAATGAGATTAAGTATAAAGTGAAAACCTCTATTTGCTTAGCATCCTCGAATGATCGAGATTTGTCTCCGGTAACTTGATCTCATAATTATGTTTGAATTCAAGTTTTATTTACTTAAGCAAAACAAGGGCGGTTGTGAATGTTTGACTAATGTGAAGTTAATTTTACATTAATTTTTAGGTATATTTGTTAAGTTTAAAATATAGTTGGTGTGTATGTAATATACCATTATAACATACTAAAATATAATGCTATGTCGCACCATTTTATTATGCAACCGTGCAATACTATATCGCATTTATAAAGATGAATGATTCATATTTTATCTCGAGTATATTCAATAGTTTAAATTGTAGTACTAATCCGAATAACGAAACAAGAACCGAATCCACATCATTACTGATGGACCAAAGAAACCTAAACAATAAGCCCAGTAGCCTTAAAACCCAACAACACTAAGCCCAATTAGAAATTTAGCAAAGTTTAAATAAGCAAACCCTAGCTTCTTCTTCTACCTTGCGCCTCTCTTGATCATCATCAGTCAGCAAAAATGGTATCCGGTTCAGGCATCTGTGCAAAGAGAGTGGTGGTCGATGGACGACACCACATGCTCGGCCGTCTCTCATCCATCATTGCGAAGGAGTTGTTGAACGGCCAGAAAGTGGTTGTAGTACGATGCGAGGAAATCTGCCTCTCCGGCGGCCTCGTTCGCCAGAAGATGAAGTACCACCGTTTCCTCCGTAAGAGGATGAACACGAAGCCGTCACACGGTCCAATTCATTTCCGTGCTCCTTCTAAGATACTCTGGAGAACTATCCGTGGGTATGCTTCGCATTTCTGCTTCATTACTCGATCTTCTCTGTGATTGTTAATTTATCTGCATTTATGTTTAGCTTCAGTGAGTAGTAATTTAGTTTTGTTGTATGCCAATGAGTGAGATAGATTTATTGTTAATTTGGATGATGTTTGTTATTGATAAGGATCTAATTGTTATGTTGTGTTGGAGTTTTTAGGATGTTAAATCCGGATTACTTAATTACAGTGAGATTAAGATGTAAAGGGAATTCGATGTTGTTTGGATTGTGTTCAGTAGTTAATTGGTGTGTTCATTTTGTCGTTGTGGATTATATGTTCATAATGTACTGAGATCGTAGTGCTGCTGTAATTGTGAAAGCTTGTGTAGAGTATTAGTATATTCATTTTTTCTTGTTTCGTATGTTTGAGCAATCACATGGAGTGTTTGGTTTTGAATTTGAATTGATAATACTCAATTTCAGTTGTGATTTTTGTGTACAAAAATTACAGAAAATTAGGTGTCCGAAACAAACACTAGTATACGATACATGTTAGTCTAGATTCTTGTTGCATGTAAAGTAAAAATGTGGTAGCGATGTTATTTGTTTGGTCTGGTGAATCGTGATGTTATAATGTTCAGTAGTAACAAGTTGCAAATGGATATAGATTACATTGCTTAATGCGATATTTTGAATTGTAATTTGCAGAATGATTCCACACAAGACTAAGCGTGGAGCTGCTGCCCTTGACCGATTGAAGGTCTTTGAGGGTGTACCTCCACCATATGACAAGACTAAGAAAATGGTCATCCCTGATGCTCTCAAGTGAGTCAATTTTTAGTGTTTGTTTCTGTTTTAGTGGTTGTGCTGTTTCAACTAATACTGTTTGGATGTAATTAGGGTTTTGAGGCTTCAAGCTGGTCACAAGTACTGCTTGCTGGGTAAACTCTCGGCTGAGGTCGGATGGAACTACTATGACACAATAAGGGTATGTGGTGTTGTAACCTTTTCTCTTTTCTGTAGTGCTGTGTTAAGTTATTGGTAATGTGGAGATATGTTCATAGCTATGCTGTTCTAGTTCCGTTTGGGTGAGATTTGGTTTGACAGCCAACATTATACTAGTATGATAGGTACTGTTCTTGATTTGTTTCCCTGCCGGTTTAATGTGTCATCCTGTTATGATTATTTGCTTCTAATGGTTCATTAAATATATAGATATATCAGCATTTGAAAGTAGATTGTAATATGTATTGTACTGGAACGTGATTGTGGCTCATTAATCTGCATCTGTTGCATAATGAACTGACTATGTTTCCGCGACTTATTTCCTTGTTTCTGTATCATGATTTGTGTTTTGGTTGAATTGTAATCCCTATGCCATCTTCCTCTATATCTGCTTTGGTTTTGTATTATTCATTATGTGACCAAATTATCTTTTGTATATTCTAGGAGCTTGAGAAGAAGAGAAAGGAGAGATCTCAACTAGCATATGAGAAGAAGAAGCAGCTGGCTAAGCTGAGGATCCAAGCCGGGAAGATTGCTGATGAGAAACTGGGAGCACAACTTGAAGTCATTACTCCTATCAAGTATTGAGATCTCATCAGTTAGATAGTTTGTTTGTTATGTGGAAATTTTGCCGGAATATGAAATTTGTTACTGGATCTGTTTCTTCTTTTTCCTTCAAGTTCTTTTTCGTTCAAGTTAAACCAGAGTGGATTGTCTTGTGTTGAATACTATATATTGTATTTTATTGCACAACTCTGAGAGTTCCTTTTCTTGATTGAGCCTCTTCAGTTAGTATTCAAATGTTATAGGACACATAGGTAGAGGGAGTTGCACCAGTGCACAACTCCCTCTTCAGTTATGTCTTGTATGGTTATTGCATGGATCGTATCTACCCGTGGAGTAGATTTAGGTGTATTTGATGCCATTGGACCCTGTTGGTATCCTTCAGGAGGGCAAAATATTTTCTTTAATTTATTTTGTCCGAAATTAACGAAATTGTGATATGTGTTTGCATAATGTATTTTTCTT
Source organism: Plantago elongata (assembly GCA_036897095.1). Lineage (NCBI taxonomy): Eukaryota > Viridiplantae > Streptophyta > Magnoliopsida > Lamiales > Plantaginaceae > Plantago > Plantago elongata. Next base: position 14,329 of record JAYMSP010004044.1, read on the forward strand.
TTTTTGGTCAAATCGCTTAAATATGTTCAATATATGTATTTTGGATCGAAATTGGAATTTTGGCTAATTGTTGTATTGTATTGAAATACGACACGATCATTCTACTATATGAAAAATGAAACTATTAGCCACACGAGTAGGGTTCAGCTTCAGTGAACAATCCCTTGTGACCGGTCTCTCTGGGCACGCGAGTAGCATTCAGCTTCAGTTTGCACCACTACTATGACTATAAGTTCCTTCACTGACACAAATATCACTTTCCTACAACAAAGACATTTAAGAAATTTTGGATGCTAAAACTTCGGACCAAGTCGGTCTGGAACTGAAAACTTTCCCGGCTAGACCAATATGGATTGCAAAATAAGAAAGTGTATAAAATTTATTACGTTTTAATAAATTACTTACATTTGTCATTTTTAACCGTCTCACCATACTTCATATATTGCTAAAAAATAAATTTACCCCACCACTAACAAATAATAAACAATCACAACTTTACATAATAATTACACATTTTATCACTAAAATTACATTTTTCCCCAACTTCTTCATCTTTTATCATTACTTTAACTTTTCGTATAAAACTACGCGCCAACTCTAATATATCAAGTTTAATGGTATGGAAGGGATTATTGTTTTCTGACTTTTCATCCCGTCTGAAACACTTTTTCGTATTTTTATACTTTATTAATTAAAAAATATTCAAGTTGTTAATTAAAATATTTAACAAATGAATTTTTGTAAATCAGAAAAAGTAGTTTATAAGATGTCCACGTTGAAGTGTCTCGTTTACTTTTGGTATAAAATGTAGGGGAACAATTCATTTTTGGTAGTTAAATGCATAAAACCGCTTTGAGTTATTAATATTGTACGTAAAATTTTGTGAGTTAACGAATGAGTATTAAATCACCTTTAGTTATTAAAAAATGTGTACGAAATTCTCCATCTTTTATTTTTTGAAGTGTGAGATACAAGCTCATTAGGTGCGATTATAAATTTTTATTTTTGTTATCTCACACTAAATCAATATAAAATGTAAATAAATTTATCATAATTACTAAAAACATGCATATAATCTTATGAAATTCTTATAAAGTCATTGCAATACCCTTTTACATATATACCAAATATACATAATGAATTCGTATGGCATGCAGTTTGACTCGATAGTCTAAATTTTTAAAATTATTAAAATAACTTAAATTTGAACTATTAAAATATATATAATAATTATAAATAACACTAATTAAAATTAACACTATATATAAACAACATATACCAATTTATTACTAGTCATGTACGCGGAAAAAAGTGAAGTCAAAAGATAATTTCGAGTAAGAAAAACTAAAAAGAGCGTACATTGTCGCACCTAACACAAGCAAACAAGAAAGAAAGAAAAAAAAGGTTGAGGGGTTTCAATGCAAATATTTTAATAACTCAGGGGGTTCGTACATTTTTTCAATAACTCAAGGGTCTTCGTGCACTTTTTTTTATAATTCAGGGACTAATTTAATAACTCATGTGGATTTCGCGCACAGTTTTAATAACTCAATGGGGTTTGTACTAATTTGTTGATTATGTGCACATTAATTTATAATAACTTAGGGGGTATTTTGCTTACTACGTCGGTGTCAGTTAATGTTTTTATACTTTAGTGGTGACCGTCTAATTCTAGTACTTTATATTTTATAATAATTATTATTTTGAGATAATGTTTCATATAAGTTCATTTATAATATTTTATTGACTAAATTTAACTGAGCCGTTAATCTTAACCAAATTATTATAAATTCACAAAAACTTATAAGAGTCCTAGTGTTTATGAGAATTCATGAGAGTCTTGAACAAATACACAATTATACACAATTATGAATCTAAAAATGAATTATCACACTACTATGGATACCATTTTTTTTCTTTCATTCCTTCTTTCTCTTCCCCCCCCCCCCCCCCCCCCTCTCTCTCTATACCCACTCATCTTCCTTTTCTCTATTTTTTCGATCACCTTTTCGGCGATATCTCCATCGTCCGACTACCAATCTTAAATCCTATTGCATATTTGAGTAGCACATGACCCGATCTATCTTTTTACTGTTTTCGTTTTTCAGTTTGACTGACTTTTGAAACGGTTGGCCAAAATTCGATTGTTTTCTACTGCGATATCTCCGCCGCCAGGCCAACAATCTTAAATCTGATTGCATATTTGAGTAGCACATGGTCTGATCTATCTTTTTACTGTTTTCTTTTTTCAGTTTGACCGACTTTTGAAACGGTTGGCCGGAATCCGGTTTCTCCTGCGATATCTCCGTCGTCCGGCCAACAATCTTAAATCCGATTGCATATTTGAGTAGCTCATGGACCGATCTACCCTTTTATCGATTTTGTTTTTTCATTTCGTCGACTTTTGAAACGGTTAGCCGGAATCGGAACTTTTTCGGTTGTCTTCTCTGGCGGATCTCCGACTACACGACACATATAAGTCATTACCTTGTCGTTTCCTCGATTTTCAGGTTTTTCTCTCAATTCTTCAGTTTTTTTTTTTTTTTTTTATTTGGGGGTTTTTTTTCTTAATTTTTCGTTTTTTTTTTTTTTTTGAATTTGGTGATTTCTAATAATTTCTTGTAACAGTACATTTCGTGTGAAATTGTTAATATTTGAACATTATTTGTATGTTGGACGGTAATTATTAATGTTTGTGTTGTTTCAGTTTGTTTAATTATTGATTTTCATACATTTGTTGGTAAATCTTCATTGCAGTTTTTAATCTTTAATTTCCATTCGAACCCCGAAATAGTTTTTCTTGAGGAATTTAACCCTTAACTAGTTCTTGTCTCCTTATTCATCTCATTTTGATGAGCCATGATTCAGATAAGGAGTAGTCGACCAGCTCTTTCTCTCTTCAAATATTCTTCTTCTCTTTTCAGAATCATCATCATTTCTTTCCATACAACGAGAGTTAGTAGCATTACTACTACTACTCCCAACAAACAACTCACCAACAACGAGAAGATGCAGCAGCAACCCAGGTATCTGGATTTCAGCCGTCTACACAAGGTCAGTGATGCTCTCCATTTGTTCCGTCATATGCTCAATATGAACCAACCTGTTACTTCCGTTGTCCAATTCAACACATTGATGGCTTTGGTTGTCAAAATGAAACACTACAATGTTGCACTCCACATGTTCGACGAAATGCGCCAAAGGAGGAGTATTACTTTCGATGACTACACTTTGAATACTGTCGTT
>JAYMSP010004045.1:0-17574 GCA_036897095.1 Plantago elongata
CCTAGGTACAAATCATTTATTGTTTCTATACGTCTCCTTTATATATACAAATCATTTATTGTTTCTATACGTCTCCTTTATATATACAAATCATTTATTGTTTCTATACGTCTCCTTTATATATGTGACTTGAACATTGCTACATTTTTGTGTGCCATAAAACTTAAGTTAAAAAAAATCTTACAAACAAGATATTAAATTTTAAATCATATGTATAAATGGATTCGATACCTTACATTGTACTATACATATTTACTTACAAGTGTCATATATTGTTGAGGTCATTTCGGTGTATATCTTAATTACTACGCTGGTATTTCGTCGTTTTACTTTATTTATTTATTTTTTGAAATAACTAAATGGTGACTCGAACTACCGACCTATTGGTTGTAGGTGAAGTGGATTATCAACTGAGTTGCGCTTCGTTGTGTTACTTTAAATGAATTAAGTTCTATCCAATTTGAATTCAAACCCCCTTTAAACTAATGATGTTCAGATCCGGCCTTAAATATCTTACCTGCTCTATATATTTATACTAGGACCCGACCTCAACGTTTTAGATTATATAAAAAATTTCCCGTAGGATGGGGGCTGGAATATACTCTCGAGGCGGTGGACTCTTTTCAACGTTTTTCAACGTCTCTCTAATTCATTAATCTCGAAAAGTATCGAAAGACAAAATTTTAATGCATTGAATGGATTAATAATGAGAGCAGGTGTATCGTCAATCATAGACTCATAAAAAATGGTGAAATATCTTCTTTTACAGTCTACCTGCTAAAAATCCCCAATTCCACGACTACTAACCCTAATTCATCCCGGTCCAATTGACAATCCATCACTGAGAGAATGCCAAGATCTTACGCATCCATGTCTACATTCCCGCTGAATCGCAAAACTCCCATCCACATTCTCCTCACCGTCATCTTCTCCACACTCCATTTATCACTCTCACTCTCTACCAAACCCCAATTCGGTTCAGACCTCGTCCTTGTCGGTGACGCTAAGTTCACCAAAAATGCTTACCCGGTTCTGCTCACTGACCCTGCGCCTTCTTCTCCTAGCTCCGGGTTGCTCGTCCAGAAGAAACCCATCAAGTTTTTCACCTCCAGGTCCAGAAAGCCAGTGTCTTTTTCGACCGACTTTACTTTCTCGATCTCGCCTCACAATGGCGACGGGCTGGCTTTTCTTCTTCTTCCTAAAAGCTTTTTGCCCAAGTTTTCGAAGCACGGGTTTGGGGTTGGGAAGGAGAAAAGGTTTCTAGGGGTGGAGTTTGACACTTTTGTTGATGAGGATGTTGGGGATATGAATGGGAATCATGTTGCTGTTGATTTGGGTAGTCTTGTTTCTGTTAAGATGAGCAATGTGTCTAATTTGCTTTTGAATAGTGGGATTAAGCTGCATTCGTGGGTTGATTATGATTCGAGCTCTAAGAGGATTGAGGTTAGGTTGAGTAGATTCGGGACTGCTAGGCCGTACAATCCTTTGCTGGTGTATCATGTGGATTTGGGTGAAATGTGGCGGAATGAAGAGGTTTTGGTGGGATTGAGCTCGTCTAGTGGGAACTCGATGCAGACTTGCAGCGTTTACTCTTGGCAGTTTAGGACCAGGAGTGTCCCGAAGTGGCTGCATTCTCAGCCGTTGGACCCAGAGGCTTTTTCCCACAATCATAGTGAGGAGAAATTGGCACGTAAGAAAAAGATTTGTGCTTTGGGATTTATATCCGGATTGGTTTTCTTGGCAGGATGTGGCGCATTGTTGGCGTTGATTGGGATGTTTTTGTGGGCATTGCTAGAGAATAGAGTAGAGGCTGTGTTAACCATCCCAGCTAAGTGCACTGTGCATCCAGAGGATTTCAGGTATGAAAAGATCAATGTAGTTGTTGCTGATGATCCGGTTTCTAAGAAGTAGAAGTAGAGTTCTTGTCTTTTATGCTAACTCGCGTGTGTTTTCAAAGCTTTGTAATATATTGCTATGTATTATGTAACTTCAGCTTGTGGACTACCCAGGGCTGTCAGTGGAAGCCTTGAGAATGTAAAATGTTTGTGGTTGCGTGTGTAGCTTCTGCATTCCTGGCTTTTAGAGATGTTTCGATACTATTATGCATGACGAGACTTCATATTTATTTAGAAGATCATCGTTATGAAGGAGTGTGTTATTAAATGTAGTTTTCTGTTTTCCAGAATATCTCCTGTTGAAGTGTTTCTTGTTACTATTTGTTATCATTTTGGTTGCTTAAACTATGCATCTGCTGAGTAGAAATGTCCATTTAGCATGCATTATTTAGGAAAGAATTGCCTCGGACCTCTCAAACTTTACATAACTCCACCAGAATGTTGATGAGCAAAATGCTGGGGCCTTCCTGAAGGCCATGAGTAAAGTACCAATTACCAAACATGTCATTTGAGTCTTGAGTAACATAAGGTGTGATGAACCATGTCTGGCCAAATTCAGTTACCCTAAATAGAAATTTTCATAGTTGCCCTAACTTAACTGGGCGTGAATGCTGAGTCTGGGGGATTGCTGACCGAGCAGTTAGGGACTTAGCAGAGCTAGCCCCATTAGATGACATGGGAGACTAAGTAGCAGAGTTTTCTGTCATTAGCTTCCCTGTTTAATGTGCTATACTGTTATAGTATCTAATTGTGTTCCGATTAGAATAACATATAACTGGGGAGGATAGATTTGCTCGTGACATGTGAAATTTAACATGCAAGTCCTCTCCAAAGTTGGAACAATGCAGCAGCAGGGGTGATGTGAAAGAAGTTGGTGGCCAGATTTTCATAAATTTTGGTCTAGTTTTCATTGCTCTTGCTGTAGAAATAGATTCTAGTTGATTTCTAGTATGAATTATCCAGGTGAAGTTAGCCTACCCACTTTAGAGTATGGTCTACGGTCGTTACTCGTTAGTTATATGTACCTGGATGGAACTAGACAAAATGAATACCTAGACATATTAGATGATGCGGTAAGGGTTTGGGGGTGGCCAAGTTGTTATTCAACTAAAACCAGATTGGAATCTCTCTCTCTATATAAAAAAATAAAACAAAATAGATTTGATTCTAGTCTGTGTGCTTCATGTTGACAAAACAGAGCATTGAAGCCCATCCTCTGATTTCCCCATTGGAACATGTGAACCTTACGCTGTTATGCATACTGCCATGTGATGCTGGTTTTGCCACTTGTAGAGAGAACTCAAGTAAATCTCTAGAACATGAGAAAACCCATCGTACAACAGTATGTCTGAAACAAATTATGGGTCTTAGTTAATGAAAAATAAACATGATAGATATCTTGCTTCGTGCTTAGTCTCTCATGCATTTTACTCTGAAATCATGATGAAGGCCATGGGTTGGGTAATTGGGTTCAATTTAGCAACATAACACTGCATTCCACGACTTGTGAACATTGGGAAATTGTAAACTCGAACTTGCAAAAATTATAGGGGGTAAATTCGCTAGGTGCTCTGATCAAACTGGGATTGCCTGGCGGAGTCATGTGTGACAGTGTGGGCAGTAACTTGAATGTAATAAGACTTGTTTGAGAGATAAGCAAGAAAGTGTTACATTTATTTATAGACGTGGCATATATCTTGAGCTTTACTATACAGGTTCGCATCTGTCTTGGTCAAAACTTTGCACTTAACATAATTGTTATGTTCAAAGTTTGTTTTATAAGCTGACCTTCATTCCAGGACTTTTCCTTTTTTTTGAAACGGCTAAAGAGTGACTCGAACTCCTGACCTATTGGTTGGAGGTGAAGCGTATTTCCAACTGAGCTGTGCTTCATTGTCATTTCAGAACTTTTTCTTAATCTATCCTTCTGGTAAAATGAGATACATTTTGCTACATGCTTTGACTTCATTTTGCATCTAATCTGAAATACAACTTCAGAGTTAGAACTGATCCATCAGCGGTCTGTGCGTAGTATAGTTGGCATTCGTCCAAGTGAACTCGATCCGGATCTTGATAGGTTAACTTGGTCTTTCAACTTGATATTTTGATTGAGAATTGTTACATAACCAGTCATTGTCACACACACTGGCATTTGATCAAGAATCTGTCATTGTAGCTTTGGCATTGGAAATGCCAGGTCCAGACCAGCTAGGTTCGATTCTTAACTTTGGCTCTCTATTTCAGGGATGGTCCAAAAATGAATAATGGTGATTTATAATTAAATAGCAAAACATTATGCCAGATTCTTAAATTCAATCTGCATACACAAGTGGACATATTGGTTGAAGAATATTAGTTTATAATGCCTGTACGTTGCTTAAAAAGGATTCCACTTGAATGGTGATAAACTCAAGCTCTATTAAAGGATAGTAGAAGTCAAGAGTACGTTTTATGACAATGACTACCAGTTTATTAGAGCCTTTTCCACATAATATTTTACTAGCAGATCTTAAAGTATCTGGTTTTTGTCAATGCAAATTACCCTTTCAATTGGTTTGCCAGTCTTTGTGTATCAAAAGTTAGTGTACAATGAAGACTTTAAGTGCACAAATAAAGATCGTTATCTGATCCATTTTATATAAGCAGCTGAAACACTAGGGAGTTGAAGCTTCACGACCCGTTCCCGTGTGGTTCCATTTGTTTACTAACGAGTTTTTCTAGCGATATTGTTAGACTTATATCATAAACTACATTTACAATATAAATAAATAAAATAAAAGAAGATCAAGTATATTAATATTCCAAAATTTCAAGTCAGATATATAGAATTTAGAGACACCTTTATTTTTGGGAATCCACCTAGAAAAAGATTAGAGTGAAGCGTGCTTGCTCTGAATCAATTTTAGGGTGGGTTAATTGCTCCGGAGCAATCCTAGGATGGGTGACTAACTGAAAAGTTTCTCGATTCATGCACGAGTGAGGCCAAAGTACGTTGGAAAGGACTTCTGTTAAAATCAGCATATTATCCGGAAAGTTATTCATGAATAATCGCGCCGGTCCAAATGATCGAGACTCGGATCGATTAGTAGTCCGGATCATTTGTCTTATTATCATAGTATTAAATTATTAATTAGAAGCATTCTACTCCGTTACTTTGCAGGATCGAATTCCCACTAACAGAGGACACAAGGCAAAAGAAGCTTAGACCATGTAATTTAAATTGAAAGCAGACTATCTTACCAAGTCTTAGTTCGCATAAAATCTCCTTTTATCAAACATCTAATCTATATAGTAACATCAGGTGAATAAAGCAATAATTCCATTGAAACTTAGATTCTTGCGTACAGTATTAGTGAGTGTCCCTCAAGTTTATACATAAACCATTTGCCATTATCAACATCAACAAGATTAAATTACATGAATAATAATATTCATAACAACAAGATGCATCTTTTCATTCGGAAGTATAGAATTCTTATTGCAATTTAAGTCGACAAATCACCAACAGACAAAATGTAACTTTCTATTGAAGGCCTTGCCGTTTTGCGGCTATATATCCCAATCTAAGTAGGGGAAATGAATATGAGGTGAGGCAATAGGTGGTGGAACATTGTAATCAATTGAGGAATTCTTGTGGCTTGGAAACAAGTCGGCAGAAATATCTGAATAGAGTAGGGGTATGCTTCATCAACACGTTTATAATTATGTATGTAGTGTATCTATGCATGCTAATATAATATTGTAGCAAATTTGACTTCCACGATTAGACTAAATAAAATCGTTCATCTCCTCTGACGAAACAAGGTCTAATCCGTAACTATCGCGACTAAGGCATGTTCATTATATTGCGGTTGGCCATCTTTCCACTCAAATTGAATATTTTATAAATAAAAAATACAATTTCAATTGAAAAAGACCACTTAAAAATGACATTATAATATTAACCGTAATATATACAGACAATGCAAATACAATCATTCCAAAATTCATTTTATAATTATTTTTTTTAAATAAACGTATTATACCGTGCAAGTTTGTAACGTATGATTTACTTTCATTCCTAAAATACATACCACTTGATAGTTTTAATTTCACAATAAATACTAGAATCGAGTTGATAACTACTGTGTGTATTCATGTCATCTCAACTAGTTGACCCAATTTATGAACTTGTTATTCACCATAGATTTAAATTACAACCAATATGGAAATGTAAAATGAGCTCTCAATATTTTATGAGTCATGACTATCTTACTTATTTATTAATTATTATATTATAAATTACGTGTGTATATATATATACACACACACACACACGTAATTTATATGTTCATATGTAAATGTAATATAAACAAGTCTTATGAGAGCCGATGTCCATGTAGAGATCAACTATGTTACCAATAAAAATATTAATATTATTTATCAAAATATCTATATTTTTCATATTGAAGTTTTTTTATATTACAACAAGACTTATTTTTAACATGAATTTTTTAATTAATAAAATAAAATTTTTTATTAGTAACATAGTCGGTCTCTATATAAAAATTGTCTCTTATACAATTTTGTGATGTAATATTTAGTATATAGGAATACTACGTCTGCCTAATTGACATAGTAAGATTTTTTATAGTGAACACACTTAATTATCTTCTGTGTTCTATAAACAATTTGTTAAGGAGAATGTACGTCTCAAATCATATAAATATTTAAGGCTGATTTGAAGCGATTTGAATTGAAAAATACCCATTCAAATAAAAATAGGCTTGTATTTTTCAATTCAAATCGCTTCACAATCAGCCCCTTAAACACTAAAATATTATGTCGCTCCATACACCATCGTTGTATCTTCTTAAGACAGTCAAATCATATCCGACCACCCCTATATGTCTTTAAACTTATCGAACTATGTCACTTTGATATATATTTAACATCCCGATCATTAATCAATTGAGTTTCGACTATCTCAACTTTACTTAATTACTTATGTTAAACTGTGTAAATAATATATTAATCCCACACCTAATACATATCAATTTCCTTGCAAATTTTATACTCACTTTTTAACATAGAATCACTTAACCTAAATCTTCTTGACAAATCCTCACACGATCAGTAAATTATCAAGGTAGCTAACCAATCACTTATCACGCTGAAGAAGTACAAAATCAACTTTAACGTACTTCATCAATTTGTTAATTATTTCATTATAAGCTCTACTCTAAATAGTACTTCCCTTCCCCTGCCCAGTTAATACTGAAATAATTTGATTTCATACGGTTTTAAAAAATAGTTAATATATATTATTAAGAATGAATTTGAGATGAAAAAGTACATGTGATCTTAATGATACATGATTAAAAATAAATTGTATTATGAATATTATTTTATTTTGATGATATATTAAAAATACAAAAATATTTAATTTTTAAAGGAACGACGAGAATATTGTATTCGTATGTGATAAAATGATGTTAATCCAACATAGTTTCCCACCTCTAGTCTACACTAGTAAAACAAACAGCAGGATGACGCACGCATAGACCAAGCAACTCAAACGCCTGGTCAAACAGGCAACTCATACCCCTACGTGTCACAATCCCACCCATCCAACACCCCACCTCACCCAATCCAACGGCTCCAAATCCCGACCAGAAACTGCCAGTTATTAAATCACCCAATCCCAAGGAAAAAATATAACGATATTACGTGAAAAATTTAATCAAAACACATGCCCGCCTTCCCAAAAATAAATAAAAAACTCACGAACCAAATCAATTAAATCATCAATACCCATCAATCTCATAAATAGTTTCTCTCCAATTCTTTAAAAAAATATAGATTCTTCTTCTTCTTCTTCTTCTTTTTTCAATCATTTCGTTCCATTTCATTTCACACCTTCTCTATTTATCTCCCTTTCTGTAATAACTCTTAGGTACAACACATTTGACATTTCTGTTTCTCCTATATATATATATGCCAATCTTGGTGTATATATTTCTTCTTGTGGGTTGTTTGTCTGATTTAGTGTTGATATTGGTGTAGTTGTTGTAGAGAGGGAGGAGAAGGCTGGAGGATTTAGCAAGAGGGTTGCTGTTGCCAATGGATACACGCCAAGAAAACGGTGACTCCGTCAAGAAAGTCCACTCTGACGATCATTTGGCCGTTCAAATTCCGGAAACTGCTCATCAGATTAGCAACGGTCAGTTTCTGATTTTGGGTTTTGTTTCTTTTGGTTTCTTGATCGGGTTGTTTGCTTGTTTCTTATGAGGAAAAAATGACGTTTTTCACGTATTTGTAAGGCTTATGTTAGGAATTGGTCTAGTTATCGATACGGGAAAGTTGGTCGTATGTCTTTTTTTAGCTTATTGTGTGAAAATTGTATTTCAGATAGGATTTGGTGCAACATTTTGCCTTTTTACATATTTGGGCATGTGCTTTCAGCTAGAAATGTCCTGTTTTCTTGGTGTTTTATAATCTTCTTTTGCCCTTTGCTTGTAATTGTATGCTCTAAATAGGTAGGAACCAACTTTTTGATTCCTTTAATTAGCAAAACTCATTATTGCTTACAAAAAGTATCAGTAATTTGAGAATTATATAGTGCCTGAATTCGGTCTCGTAGGACGGCAGGAGGTTGTATCAGTTGTATGTAACGCTAATAAAGTATATTGTGGAGAAATCTTTTTCGAGAATGCCAGAGTTTATGTTTAACAGTTCTTGCGTTGGTTGATTTGGATTTATGAGGTACTATAATTGTGGTGACATTTGGGCTAATTGGATGTTGGTGGTTCTGTTGTAGATTCATGGTTTCAAGTGGGGTTTGTTCTTACGACGGGGATCAACAGTGCGTATGTGCTGGGATACTCTGGCACCATCATGGTTCCGTTAGGTTGGACGGGGGGTGTGGTTGGACTTATTTTAGCAACAGCCATATCTCTGTATGCGAATTCTCTTGTTGCCAAGCTTCATGAATTCGGTGGGAAACGGCACATCAGATATAGAGACCTTGCAGGATTCATATATGGTGAGCCTAAAAGATGGTACAGAGTGAAAATGTAAAACGTAGTAGTTGAAATCATCTTGCAAGCTATTTTATAGCTTCGTGCTCTGCTTAAAACAATTCACAAGTTCTTTTTATTCAACGGGACTTCATTTCTGCAGGTAAAAAGGCGTATGGTCTTACCTGGGGATTGCAGTATGTGAATCTTTTCATGATAAATGTTGGTTTTATCATTTTAGCTGGTAGCGCGCTCAAGGTAAAGCATTTCGTAGTTCACCTTGTGTATTATCTGGAAGCCACATACATTATTTGTAGCTGGGAAAAATCGGATGCTGTAGCAAAGAGATTTGATGCCTTTCATGTTGTTACAGGCTATCTATGTACTTTTCCGAGACGACCATATGATGAAACTTCCACATTTTATTATATTTGCTGGAGTTGGTTGTGCTCTTTTTGCCATTGCCGTACCACATTTATCTGCACTGGGCTTTTGGCTGACCTTTTCGACCTTCTTCAGTCTGGTGTACATAGTGATTGGATTTGCCCTGTCTCTTAAGGATGGTATAGCCTCGTTCTTTTCATGCAATATGTTCAAGATGTATTTTGTTCAATTCTTGTGTTTCGCTATGTTGGGTGGTTGGGCTGAGTGATAACTTCGCTCTCACACTTTCCTTCTAATTTTTCTTAACACATGATGATTCACAGGCATTGAAGCTCCTCCCAGAGATTATGACATTCCTTCATCGACTGTTGGCCAAGTTTTTACGACTATAGGTGCAGCTGCAAATCTTGTTTTTGCTTTCAATACTGGAATGCTGCCAGAAATTCAGGTATGGTGTTAATCTTTTATCTTTGAACATGCAGCCTAGGTGACGGTCCTTGTTCAACTTTGAGCACTTTGTTACTATTGTATTACTAAAAGTTTATTTGCGATTGAATCTCAAGAATCACGATTTGTCAATGATTTTCTTGTCAGGCAACAGTCAGACAACCAGTAGTCACAAACATGATGAAAGCACTATATTTCCAATTCACTGTTGGAGTTCTACCAATGTATGCAATTACCTTCATGGGATACTGGGCTTATGGTTCTTCCACATCAGCTTACTTGCTCAGCAATGTCAGTGGCCCGATTTGGGTCAAAGTATTCGCTAACATCTCTGCTTTTTTGCAGACAGTCGTCGCTTTACATGTAATTATCCTCAATCTCCCTACTTCAGTTGTTTTTCTGTTATATTCTCATGCCCAAATTAAATGAACACCCTGTGTTATACTTGACTTGCATCAAATTTCCCTGTTGTGTTATATTCTCATGATTTGGTGCAAAGTTTTATTAACTCAGGGTTTTTCTATCATTAAGGTTTCTAAGAATCTCACTCTTGCTTAGCCATGGCTATAACACTCAAATATCTTTATTTCTCAGATCTTTGCCAGTCCAATGTACGAGTACCTAGACACAAAATTTGGAATCAAAGGAAGTGCACTAGCTCTACGCAATCTGACTTTCAGAATCGTAGTCAGAGGTGGTTACCTAGCACTGATTACGTTTGTCTCAGCATTGCTACCGTTCTTGGGAGATTTCATGAGCCTTACGGGAGCAATCAGCACGTTTCCCCTCACATTCATTCTTGCAAACCACATGTATCTCAGGGCTAAGAGAAGTAAGCTTAGTTCTTTCCAGAAGAGTTGGCATTGGCTTAACGTTGTGTTATTTGGTATCATGTCAGTGGCATCTGCAGTAGCTGCATTGAGGTTGATAGCCGATCATTCCAGTACGTATCACGTTTTCGCGGACTTGTAATTTGCTCACATCAATTTTATTGAAGGGATGGTATTCGATAATCGATACCTTCGTTGTATCTCCATGACGAAATAATGTGATCAGCAGTTATTTTTGTGTAATACAGCATTATACAGGGTATAGACTATAGTGTTAGGTTTAGTTCATTATGATCATCCCAAGGTTGTAGAACAAACTGTACTGTATTTTCTGATTTTTCTTAGTTGTGTAGTTCCTTAGCTAGTTTATATCGCGTTATATCAATATATCATTTGTTTTCTTTTTAGTGACATTTGGTGGCACATCTTTTTAACTTATGTACCTTGGGGCTTGGGCGATGATTGCAACCATGAAATATGTCTATATGTTTGGGAGCTTATAAGTTACAAAACCGATTATATGTGTATCTTCTACGACTCGATCCAGAAGAAAATATGTTCGAAAATCAATTCGAATTTATTTCTCAAGGTTGAATTTATAAGGGGCTGATTGGCATGCGACTTAAATGTCCCGATTTAAATGTCTGAATAGTGATCGGAATTGTAGTGGAATCGTTAAAATTGTGTTTGGTATAGAATTGTAATTGGATAGAGTATTATAGGTTTGTTATATAGGTGAGAAAAATGTTACTACTGTAGAGGCATTTTGATTTTCGACATTTAAATGTCATAACAAACACAAAATTCTCGAGTAGCATCCAAACGGACATTTGGATGCTACTCCAATCAGCCCCTAATTCATCAGCTTTAAATTTTTAATCAAATTGAGTTTAGTCAAAATTAGACGGTTGACTGAATAGAGTAAAAATAAAAAGATTATTTCAGACGGAGGAAGTAAATTATAATTCATTTTTAATTGAATTATTAATATAATGGTACTGGAAAAGAAAGAAATTGAACGACTCGAATATGATGCATTTGCAAGTTCGTTCGCTACGGTAGTAGTTATGGATCTAATATCGATTATATCGTATACAATACTTGAATTCTAGATTTCGGAGTATATTCTTTTGTCCTGCAATTGGACATGAGGAAGTCTGAAGTAATTCACAGAACCCAAGAGCTGGAACAGAGCAGACATGCTTGTGTAGTACTACAGTCTACATTAATGATGTCTTCATTTCATTGATCGTGGAAGAGGAAGGCCAAACGATTGTTATTGCCCTATCAAGAACAATATTCAAACTTCAAATTTGGCTCTTACTTGCAGTATATATTATTAGAAGTATAATTAGATTATTACTATTATTATTTAAAAGTATTATTGAATTAAAATTAAAAGTATAATTAGATTAGAACTATATATATATATAAAATATTGATGAATAGGAAGATATAGGAAAAATACTTATTTCATATATATATATATATACACGCGCGCGCGAAAGAAAATTAACCAGAACAAGTGCATACTGTACAATTTTCAATGGCATACGTTCCACCACATAAGCGGCACAACTCAAACATCACCGGTGTAACTCCTACCCGCCCGCCCTTCATCTTGAGAAAATCCCAGCTAACTGTGGACCAATATCGTCCTGATCATATAGCATATGCCGAAGCTTCTGTCATGAAGTGGTTCGTTGTTGGAATCTCAGATGAATCTTTGCTTTCTGCCTTCACACACCTTGATCCGGTTCCTGTTGATTCCTTCGGTCGTAATTCCCTTGCCCTTGTGCTGCTTAAAGGTCCCCTGCTGCTAATTCATATGCATTGTCTCTCTTATTTCTCGGTTTGTCTATTAGTTTTCTTGAGTTCATGTTAATGGATGCTTATGTAGCAGTTTCGTCATAATTGAAAAATAGTAGTAACTTTTGTATGTTGGAGAGGAGAACACCAAGTTTAGTAGCCGTGTACAAAACTTCATTGAAAAATACTCGATATATCAATATTTGATATACAAAATATATCACATTGCATAAAATCAAGTTGCAAGTAGCCGTGTTATATCATGTTTAAGTACATATGGCTTTGCTGAGTAGAACCTGCAGGTTTTTTCGTTGTTTTTTTTTCTTTTTTTGAAACAGCCAAAATTTTATTAATAAAGCCAAAAGCATAAGACATGCTTTCGACGAAACAATTACAAAGGAAACATGAAACAAAATCATCCACACCAAGCGCAAGAAACAGTCGCCCAAACCGATTACATCAAAAGTTATAGCTAATACAAATATCTCAAAAGATATCCCATCTGACTACTAAAAAAGCTACTCAGTCTGCAGGTTTTTTCATTGCTGATTAGGTGAATCAAGTAAAAGTGACGCATGTTAGCATTTTATATTTTGTGTACATTCGTTCCCTTAATGATTTCTTTCTGATTGTAGAGAATCGTGAGGAGGCAAGCAAATGTATGAATGAACCATTGCTTTTTGTGGCAGATACTGTGAAGCAGGATTTTGTTTCATCTTTACAGAAGATGAAAGATGCAATCCAGGAATTTGAGGCTGGACTTGTGAAGCCAAATTTGGTAAAAGATGTCATGGAAGGTTTTGAGGTTCGCGAATTAAGACCATATCTGGTTGTCCGTCTTGGGAAAGTTCTTTTCCACGGGTTAGTAGTACCAGTACTGATAGTATGCTAGCTCTCAGATTACTTTTGGATTATGTTTGATCTGTTTTGCCTAGTGTTAATTTTTACGACATATTTCTGATTACGAAAATGGTACCGTTGTTGAATAAGTTGTCAAAATGATTAGTAACTAGCAATTGTTCATCTAAGAAAAATGTATCCTGTTTTCTTTAATTTGTATGATACAATGATGAAAATTACGCAGCGTTGTTTTGCTTGTACATAACACCATTTTGAACTCATTTGATGCAGGAATCATAACTTGAGTTTGGATTTGGACTCCATTAGAGGAAGCTCTTTGCTTGGAGACACTTTGAATCAATTGCGTAAATCCTTATACACAAATCTGCCAGCATCTTACATGCAATGGGTTACTAATGATGTAGTCAACAAAATTGGGTTGGAGATCGAATGCGACAAGGATATGTACCACATACTGGTACTGCTTCTCAAACGAATTCATCTATAATGTTTCTGTACATTATCCCCACAACTTTCTGACCTATGCCTGTGTCATGTAGCTCACTGACAAATTCAAACCTGGTTCAGCAATCTCATGTAAGTGTGATGTTGACAAAGACACGAACATGTTACGAACTTACAAGGCAAGTGATCCTATGAAAGTACCTTTTGCATCTTTCTAGTGTACTTTTCTGAAAGTTTGAAAGGAGTTGCTTCCTGTATCTATATGTAGAAGTGATAGTTGTTGACCTATTCCGAATTCTTTGTGATTCGCATTTTTTTTCATCTCTTAATTTATGCATTGTTTATTCATAGGTCGAAATCAACCCACTGCGCAACCTATCCTTGGATATGTCCTGCTTAGATAAGAATCTAGATGTCAGACTGATGCTATTGACGAAGCGAACTTTGTCTCCATTGACAGTAAGTTGCTCTGACTTCAACCTGGGTTTTTCTTTCCACTTATGAACATAAATCTCTCATAATGTTGGAAACTTAGCAGCTTTGATCCATATATATTATTTTCTCCACGATTTTTGCACATAGACTTAGATCACAGCGTTTATGCTAGTTCATTCGGTCTGCCATTCAGGATGACAAGCTAACAGATATAAAAGACCTCATAGCTCGCGCCACATTGGATTCAGAAATCAAAGGTGGACTACGATGGCCATCGGGAAACCTGTCTCTCGGTCGCTACTCCATTTTTAAAGTTTGGCATAAAACTTCCAAGACCTTCACCAATTCACTAATGAAGCTCACAGTTCGCCAAGTAGACAGATACGACTTTAATATTGCTGAAGGACAATTTGCCCAAGAAATCTTCCTGAAATTGCCTAGAATTGTTTCCCAGCTGGTAAATTCATTTGTTGTTCAGCAATTTTTTGGTGGTATATGCATGCATGCATAGAAACAGCAATTTACATTGTACATTTAGCAACCCATAGCTTGATCGATCTCCTGATTTGAGAACAATTTCATGACTATATGCTGGTTTTTTGGTTGCTTACTTGCTTCACAAAAAACATAACTAGAGTACTCATGACATTCTGTTCCATGTAATTTCAGGATGAAAAATTCGATCCTGATATTGCATTCGAGATGCTGAAAGAGAACTTAGAGTTCATATGGAAGCATTTCCTCTGTGAACAATCTTTAACTTGATGGAACTACAAGAACAGCAACGCGACGAACTCTTTTTGCCACTTCTTAGCAAATGTATATGAGCGTTCTTTTGAGCAAACTGGCTGATATTTTGTATATGTGCAACGAGCAAGACTTGTCTGATCTGATGCCTCTTATTTGTCACTGTTTGGATCAATCACTCTTTAGGAGTTATGAATTTGTCATACATTTCTGGTGTGTTTTTACGAATTCCACAATCGCGAATGAAATGTTCACCTCTTAATTAAACAATTAACCAATCATATCTTATATGTTGCATTTTTTGGGAATTGTTGTAAATATAACTTGTGAAAATAAATTAAGAGTTGTGATATATATACATAAAACTGGATGAATGTATTGTGTCAAAGGATTATGTATCATGTATATGCAATTACAAGAGTCCCACGTATAGGATTTTGTATTTTATTGTACGGAACGGAGGGAGTACCTTTTTCAATTAAGTAAATTTCAGTCGCAGAGAACAAAGCCTAATAATAACATATACCCGTATACAATACTTGAATTCTCGATTTCTGAGTATATCAGAATGTTCTTTTGTCCTGCAATTGGACATGGGGATGTCTGAAAGTAATTCACAAAACCCAAGAGCCGGAACTACAGTCTACATTAATAATGTATTCATTGATCGAGGAAGAGGAAGGCCAAACGATTGGTATTGCCCTATCTATCACCATGTTTAGAACAATTCAAACTTCAAATTTGGCTCTTACTTGCAGTACATATATATCTCTATCTATACTCACATGAAAGAAAATTTAGAAGAACAAGAATAAGTGCATACAATACCATTGAAATGGCATACGTTCCACCACATAAGCGGCACCACTCAAACATCACCGGTCCAACTCCCGCCCACCCGCCCTTCATCTTGAGAAAATCCCAGCTAACTAAGGACCAATATCGTCCTGATCATAAAGCATTTGCCGAAGATTATGTTGTGAAGTGGTTCGTGGTTGGAATCTCAGATCAATCTTTGCTTTCTTCCTTCACACGCCTTGATCCGGGTCCTGTTGATTCCTTCGGTCGTAATTCCCTTGCCCTTGTGCGGCTTGAAGGTCCCCTGCTGCTAATTCATATGCACTGTTTTCAAATTTTCCTTATTAATTTTCTTGAGTTCATGTTAGTAAAATGCTTATGCTTAAGTAGCAGTTTTGTTTTTAATTGAAAAACTGTAGCTAGTAACGTAAGAGATCAAGCGTAAGGAGAAGAGCAAGTTTAGTTGTACAAAATTTATCACATTGCGTAAAATTAAGTTGCAAGTAGTTATATCAATTCTAAGTACTGATGGCCTTGGTGAGTTCTAAGTCTAACCTGCAGGATTTTTCATTGTTGATTAGGTGAATAGAGTAAAAGTGACACATGTTAGCATTTTATATTTTGTGTACATTAGTTCCCTCTAGACTTAATGATCTCTTTCTGATTGTAGAAAATCGTGAGAAGGCAAGCAAATGTATGGAAGAACCATTGGGTTTTGTGGCGGATATTGTGAAGCAGGACTTTGTTTCATCTTTACAGAAAATGAAAGATGCAATCAAGGAGTTTGAGGCTGGAGTTGTGAAGCCAAATTTGGTAAAAGATGTTATGGAAGGTTTTGAGGTTCGCGAATTAAGACCAAATCTGGTTGTCCGTCTTGGGAAAGTCCTTTTCCACGGGTTAGTGCTAGTTGTCAGATTAATTTTGGATTATCTTTGAGCTACTTTACCTGGTGCTAATATTTTTTACTGCATATTGCTGATTATGAAAATGGTATTGTTGTTGAAATAATTCGTCTAAATGGTTAGTAATGTTCATCTAAGAAAAATATATCCTGTTTTCTTTGTATGATACAATGAAGAAAATTACGCAGCATTGTTTTGCTTGTACAGAACAGTATATAACCATTTTGAACTCATTTGCTGTAGGAATGATAAATTGAGTTTGGACTCCATTAAAGGAAGCTCTCTGCATGGAGACACTTTGAATCAATTGCGTAAATCCTTGTACACAAATCTGCCAGCATCTTACATGCAATGGGTTACTAATGATGTAGACAACAAAATTGGGATGGACCTTGAATGCGAAGAGGATATGTACCACATACTGGTACTGTTTTTCAAACATATTCATTTGTAATGTTTCTGTACATTATCTCCACAGCTTTCTGACCTATGCCTGTGTCATGTAGCTCACTGACAAATGGAAACCTGGTTCAGCAATCACATGCAAGTGTGACGTTGACAAAGACACGAACAGGCTACGAATTTACAAGGCAAGTGATCCTACAAAGTATCTTTTGCATCTTTCATGTGTAATTTTCAGAAAGTTTGAAAGAAGTTGCTTCCTGACCTGTTCCTGTATATATCTACATGTAGAAGTGCTGGTTGACCGATTCCGAATTCTTTGTGCTTTGCTTTTTTTCTTTTCTCGTCTCTTAATTTATGCACTTTCAATTCATAGATTGAAATCAACCCACTGCGCAACCTAATCTTGGATATGTCCTGCCTGGATAAGAATGTAGATGTTAGACTGATGCTTTTGACGAAGCGAACTTTGTTTCCTGTAACAGTAAGTTGCTTTTGGCTTCAACCTGGGCTTTTGTTTTCACTTCTGAACATAAACCTCATATAGACTTAGATCACAGCGTTTATGCTAGTTCATTCGGTCTGCCATTCAGGATGACAAGCTAACAGATATAAAAGACCT
>JAYMSP010004046.1:0-17569 GCA_036897095.1 Plantago elongata
ACGCCTTGTTTAACCCCCCCCCCCCCCCCCCCAAAATATCCTGGTGGGGTAAACAACTTTTTTGGATCAGTATCATTTCTTATGTTAAAATGTTCGCCACAAAATCATAACAAAAGCAACCGCAGCGAGCAAATAAATTATAAATGCGAAGAGCACATATGGCAGCCATGTGTGTGTGTGTGTGTGTGTGTGTGCGCGCGCGCGCATCAAATAAAACAATTGTGGATCCAGGTTCTAGAACAATCTTGACACATCAAGTGCCACACTAACAACACAATTTTAAGTAGCAGCGGTGGAACCTACTGTCATTGTGTCGGGCTTTTTGCATAAAAAAAAGGGACAACTATTATAAAGTAATTATTATTTGATATATGTTCCAGATGGCCTGTGTTTATTGGTTTCAATTGAACACTCACTTAGCCATTTTGTTCGTTAATTTTCAACATTCGTAGATCTTCTAGATGGTGCATATAATAAAAATAAGAATGCATTTAAAGTTAATAGGAGACAGGATAGGATTGGGTATCATCTCAGGCTAGTACACAAACCTAACTAAAAATGACTTTTCTTTAGTTGTTCTATATCTTTGTCATTTAGAAGTTGTGATATCGTGCATTGGGATCTAATTTAACCAAGGCACTAAATGGATAAAAATAGACAGGTAAACGTTGATGGACTAAGAGTAAGTAATGACATGAACAATAGAATATGACAAATACCACTCGCATAGGTGTAATCCACTTTGCATATCAAAGTCCGATTCACTTCAATTTGAACCAGTGACTACACTTCCCATAAATTAAGTTGTTACACCCTCCCACTGATATATATATGGAACCCAGTGGAAGATGATTGAATGCACGTTGAATTTTATGACAAAAATTCAGAACCATTGGAATTTCAACCGATCAATTTCATATCCATCTCAAATCCGATAGTTTTCGTAGGGAAAGATCCAGCCCATCCATTTCTCATCATTGTAACACGAAGGAAGTTTAAGACGTCCAGTGATGATATCAAAAGGTAGTTAAATGCATGAAGGCTCTATTCCTAAATAATTACCTGTTACTGAATCATCAAATACGAGATGAAGTGATTGAAAGTCCGAAAAGTACTGTTTCGCCAGCGACCTGAAATCAGTCATAGGCCCCACCTCCCTGAACCGTGGCAAGCGCAGTGGAGAGGATATTGAGATTGTGTAAGGACCATTAACCAAGGAATCGGGCTCGCATAAGCATCCTGGTATCTCCACCAAATCAATAAGATACTCCCTGTGATATCAACAGGGAGAGGGTTATACTAATGTTGTTCTTTGATTGGCAACCATAAGTGTACCATTTTTCGTTATAAAATCATTATAATATAGATACATCAGAAAGCAATAGGACACATACTGACATAAGTCTACATCATTGGTCCACTTAAGCAAATTGAACTGCAACCACTGCTGGGATGCACATTAACATCATGGTCGACAATCAGAATCTTGTTAACATACTTTGTACTTTTGCGTTATAGCTAAGGGATAAGGGCCATAAGGCAACTAGGGAAGATATCAACAAAAAGTTTATCATCACAGTTTGTTTTTCTTCTTTGAACTACTCAATATATCTAATGCCTCATAAACCACGGAAGTACGTCTGAAATTGATTTAACAGTAAACAAAAGGTTGAAATACTAGCGTACTAGCCAACAGGATATACCTATCAAGTCCAAATCGAACAAGACAAGATGAAGCATCTTCTCTACTGCAATATTTGCATCCTTTTGCAATTCGACATGGTAAGCCAATATTGTCAGCTAAAACCTGTGAAAACAATAATCAAATTGATGCTAATGCTCGAAACACCTATCTAAAAGAAGATATAACTGGCTCATCATATGAGACTAAATTTAAAACACTTGAACCATGCAAACATAAGAACGAAGGAATTATCTGTAGTGAAAACCGGAAAACTATGATATTTTTCCAATAAATAAATAATTGTGTTAGAAAGGAAGATATAAGAAGGATGATGTCATCAAAGAGATGAAACTTCTCAAGCGCCCACCCCTTTCCATCTACAATTCCATTAACTTTCTTACAGCAGAATCATGCGCCAGTTTAGTGGAGCTATCATTATTTCAAAGGGAATGTGTAGGAGGTAAGCGACATCTTTAAAAAGAATAAAGTTCTCACATTTCCAAGAAACTCGAAGGTTGTACTGTGGTAGCAACAATGCTCCATTGGAGGTGCTTAGCTGTACAGTGTCCGTCTCTTTGATTTATCAAAGCATACTCTATTCTTAAATGTTACCTACGCCACACAGCTAAGAATTTGTTTCACTACCTCCACTCAGAATAAACCTAGGTTTTCTACATGGAACTATTTCCCTAATTATGAGCCTAAACAAGGTAATGCATGTAGAATCATCAGTTCTATGTCAAACAGATGGTACATGCTCCAAAATATACAATTTGAAATTATGTAAATACAACTGACCATAAAAGGGCTAATACATACTTTGAATAGTAAACACCGATGTCTGCACCGTCCAATTGACAGGCTACCAATGGGCAGTACAACAGAACCCAAACAGTCTTTTAAATCATCGCTGCACTCTCTCCAAATGGTAATCAAATTATCTTCTCCACCATTCAAAGCTGCACCCCTTAAGAAGGCAAGAGATCATAATTAAAAATATGTATGTTGTTTGAATACACAGCTAGAAGTATCTGGTACTCACCCCATATGATTGCAAACTAGCTTCGCAAGCTGGTCAACAACTTCCTTTGTGGTTATGCAAGTGGATGACAGAGAATGGATCCTACTCAGCAGCTCTTTCAAGCTGGGATCAGTTCGAAGATCTACCAAAATCACTTCAACTGAATTAACATTGGTAGGATCAACAATCTTTAGTGATTCAAGTGACGGTATGTGGCCGCTTTCCTGAAGGTCAGAGCACACACCCCAAACATATGGATCCATCCCATGGATAGAGTAAAACCCATCAGGAACTTTGTCAGAGTATGATAAGCATCCATTCACCTGATGAAAACATAAACTATAAGAGACTGGGAAGTTTACAATATAAGAGTGCATCAATAAAATGATTTATGCCGCTATATCCCTTACGAATTAAACTTCTACATTACTAAAATGCGTGATTAATTTTTAATCATATCCCTCAAGTCCATTCAGATCCATATATTCATAGAAGATTCAGCCCAGATCTGTTCCTTCGCATGACTATGCGCTAGTAATCTCATCTAAGGTATCATTCCAAGTTTACAGCTATTACGTGATCTATTGCACACTCCGTATATGGTCACTATAAACATAGAATAGTTAATTCCTGGTCCAGGAGTCCAACACTTTAATAGCATGGTGGCCGGTGTGCAAGGGTCATGTAACATGGAGATGTAACTATTCATAGGATCATGCATTCATGCTTTTGTTTATCAATTGACTATGCATTATAGACATCATGGACACATAAGGAACTTTCTAAATCATGCACAAATTACTATCTCAAAAATGTACGCTTGAACTCTTGGAATTTTATCATTTTCTAAAAAAGTAGCATTTACTCGGTAGGAAAAAAAAAATGTGAACACATTTTCATCGATGTGGATAGCCATGTAAAAAATTGTAATGTATCACTTGATTATTCTACAACATTTTCTTGTCAAAGGCTCCTTTTATCCCCTTTCCACGTTGTGCATGTGTGTATTGGACAGTAAAAATCCCCAATAGACACAAAATCCGTCCATCCTACACACACATTTAGCAAAATTTTAAAGTAGTAGCACTAGAGAGAAATGTAATTAATTTGGGATACACCACCAGAACAGGATCATAAAATATTAATAAACAGTATTAACATGACAACTTGACAAGTCAAGCAAAAAGAACATTAATCTTTCTGTTTTAGAGTTTCTTGGGAAACTTCAACACAGAAATTGAGAATCAAGTTAAGACTACAGTTTCAGTATTTGAGATCTGATCTGCTTAGAGTTTCTTGGTGGTTTGGACATGGGGGCAGGAGGGGATGAAAAAAGATAAAATTATTGCCTAGACCAGGTCTATCATTTATTTCATGGACCATGTGGTAAAGAATGCTCCATATTACTCCACACAAACATGGTCTATGAAATAACGGTAGACCTGGTCTAGGCAATAATTTTCCCCACAATTCCTACATAAAATTGCAGAGAAAGCGGTAAAGCCATAAAAGTAAGATGAAAACAATTACACCACCCCACACCCCTGGGGGACTCATTTTCCTGCATGCTACCGGATTGGGAAATTGAATAGGTGTATTAGAATATGCAACAAAAAGATAACGATTTATTTGGCACAAATTTAAGTGTTCATTTCAGCTAATTTCTCTTGAATATTTGCCATATATTCACTCCTGGCAAATTTGACTCAATTCTGAAATCCAGTCTGAACTTATCCAATCGGGAATCTGGATTTCAATTAAAAATACGAAAGGTCAACCATCCGAATATTGATCCTAATCCGATCTAAAAATCATCCAAATAAATAGACCTGAAAACATACGATCCAAACTTACCGAACTAAATTTAATCCGACTTTAATTGGAATCGAATTCATCCAATCCAGATTATATTTGATCCAGACTCATCCAAATCAAAATAATCTGAAGCATGGGCACATATAAATTGTATTCTAGTGACCAAAGGTTTATTATCAACAAACAATATATAACTTATTAGTTGTAAACCAAAGTGCTTTATTGGTTTGTTTATATAATCATATTCCAATTTTCGTATATGTCATGTCAGTGATGTCATTAGAATTGTTACTAGAAACAAAAAAAATAAGAACAATTTAATTAATTTATCACATATGCAACGATGGGTATCATTGAGTTACTAAAAATGAAGAGAAGACCCTAACTAAAAATAGAGTGGAAAAAGTATAGTAAAAATGAGGGAAAGCCCTGTGTATCATTAAAGGAAATGATTAAGTAAAAATGAAAGGAAACACCATAGTAAAATGGTGGGGGGTGAGAGCAAGTAAAATGGAAGGCAATATATCGAATAAAATGAAGGAAAAATCATAGTTTTAAGCGGAGCAAAATTTTAAACTGACCCAAATCCAAATTGGCCGAACCCTAAATAATATGAAGTATTATAATTCGAATAAGACCCAAAATCTTAATTGATCCGATCTGAAGTTGTCCCGACCAAACTAACATGATGTTTTATAATCCAAACAACATTTGAATCCAACAAGACCGAATCCAAATCGACAATCCAATCTGAGTGATCCATTTGACAGGTTTAGATGACTAACGCAGTTGAAACACAAAATATTGAAGGAAAGAAAACTATTATCCCGTTGTTCGTCAGGTAAATACTCCATTGAGAGTTACTACCTCCAACTCAGATCAAATGACCTATTTCCTTTTGGGCATAGAGTTAATTATGTAATGAAGCAGCAGTGCAAATAAATTGATATGCGGTCCCAAATTATTAGCACATAGTGATCTATTTGCCAAATATGAAATGAGACATCTTAAGTGGGACATATACAAATGGAATAGGAGAATTTGGAGAGGGACAGATACAAATGGAATAGGGGACATTTGTTCTGAAATGCGGGGAGTACTTGTTTGTTAGCAGGTAGCGAGTAGCCCGGTCACTTTATCAGGAAAGAAGGCAAAAGGATTACAACCAACAAGGACACAGCATTAGATGATAAGATTTGATATTCAACTTCGACACGATACGGCAATTATCATACATACTATGTACATATATGACCAGATGGCCTTTTTACACAACTACAATTATTGATTTTGGATGAGAGTGTGCATTTGGGATCTGGGTAAACGGGAAGAACCTCAATGAAGTCCTAATAGAATGGACAGGGCATATTATACACAAGCTGACCCCCATATGCAATAAAAATAAAAATAGAAATAATGGAAGGGGCAAATACATTGGACAGCAAGAAAACAACTGACTACGTCACTTGAAAGTAAAGCAGTGCATATGTATGCACATGGGCAGAAACTCCTCAATGCTACAAGTTTTCCGCCGTACAAATGTGTGCACGCTTTTTAACACGTGTCATTGCAAACAGATTAATGAACATAACATGTATGTGTGTATTATATTTAAGTAAGCGCATCAAATTAATGTAGTAATATAACAGTAAGCATTTGATTTTGCACCTATCCATAAGCTTTGAATTTGTTTCGTCATTTGCCACCTTTAAAACTCACCAATGTCTCCAAATGACCACCACCCTCACAATCCAAATTCCAAACGTTGATTACACAATAGACAGAAGCAGAAAAATCTATGTAATGAACTGATCCCTCCCTCTCAAAGAGTACATGTATCCGTATAGAACCAGAATTCTATAACTTGCAAGACTCATGTAACCCGGCAACCCACATAGAAAGTTGTCATTCATATCTATCTTTCTAAGTAGACTCAATTACGTATACATCTACTTTCTAGTTTAGTCGCACACGTAACCTGTCAGTACTCTAGAAGTATAGTCCAGCAAATGCATTTCCTAAACATAACCTAGAGTATCCTGAATAAACTTAATCACTAATTAGTAGCGAGCTAGCTACTGGGTTTATAAATGCATGTCCAGTTTAACCCGCAGACCACCCAAATAAGCCCCAGATATGCCAATAAAGTACAGAATAAGCCTCAATTTACCCAAAATCGGTGCGAAATGGCCTCGGGCGAGGCTTGGAACGAAGAAGCCATTGATGTGGAATCATCCGGAACAGGATCCAGAAAATTAGGATCATCAGCACGTGAAGCTTCAGTTGATAAACGAAGAGCCAAAGCCAGCTGCAGCTGATAACTCTCCTCCGTCTGTTGCGCCCAGCTTTTCGAAGCCGACGACGATCCCCCTCCAGCCTCCGCCGTCTTCATCCTAACTTCACCCCCTTCACTATACTGATTAAAAGCCGCCACATCAGGATTAGACAGCGACGGAACATAATAATCCCCTGAAATCGAGCTCTCACCGAAGCTACTACCGCTCGACTGCCTCTGAAGCCCAAACGATCCCGGAAACGACGGCGTTCCGATCCGGCTCTGCTGAGGCTGAGCCTGGATCATCCGCTGATCAATCAGGTCCCAATCGAGAGCAGTCGACCTCTCAGACTTAGGTTTACTCTTGTCGCCGGAGTGAGACTCGTAGTAGAGCTGCTGCTGCGAGGAGGCGGCCGAGCCGCCCAATTTGGACGGCGGATGGGATTTCGGTTGGTGGTGGGGAGGATCGTCGGGAATTTGACTGAGTAGAGTGTAATTGGATCGTCTACCAGGCATTTCCATTGAAGTGTTGCGAGATTCAGGAACTGGCCTGATGCACCGCCATGGATTTTGAGCTTGCACAAGTCTCTTTACCGCTTTCTTTCTTTTTTCTCTTTCTCTTTCTACTAGATTGTGGCTTTTTTCTCTCTCTGTATTCCTACCTGTTGTCGGAAAAGAAGGGATGTTTTCGTCAAATGGACTGGAAAGTCTTTTTGAGTAAATCTTTTTCCGACTTCAGATTTTCCAATTTAATCTATACAGATTATCTAGACACATAGGAAAAACGGAAAATTACCAAATTTGATCCTATCATAGGATTTTTCGAAATAGAAACAATAAAATATTGTGCAAGTGATTCTTCGTAATAATCAGTTGAAATTTCACAATAGTGAAGTTATTTGGACATAAAAGATAAAATTTCACCTTTTCTATTTTATAATTTATGTTACTTGTATAAAGAGTTGTCCAAAAAAATGAAATAATCAAAATTTTGAGAGCACCATGTGTGAAGTCTATGTTATGACTGGCGAGATGTCACGCTTGTATACGTAAAGTGTAATACGCAAATACAATCATGATTGTGTTTATTCACTATATTGGATTAGTTGATCGAGCTAACAATTTATGATCATTGAATGTAGAATTAACTTTTATGATTATAGTCAGGTATAGGATATACATAACTTTTTATGGGAAAATATTACTCTTACCCAATAAAAATGGCTAGCACAATGTTTATTTTATAGACTTTGTGATTGAAGTTAAACTTTATCTTGTAGATAAAAAGTATAATTTAAAATTATTCTAGAAATTATATATTGATTGGTTCGAAATTGTAGTTGAGTCAATTTGAATTTGTGGAAAATTGATGAATTGAGTTGTTAAATTTTATGTTTCATAAGAAATTAAGTTGATTATGTTAATATTTGTGTATGAAGAATAAGTTATAATGAATTGAATGTCCGACTCAATTGTGTTAGGCTTTTTTGATGAATATAAAATTTATTTTATCAACTACAATGCAAAGTCATAAGCGACGTCAACCACAATTCATTTGGTGTACCAGCTTTTTATTGTCAGGTAACTGAAAGAACTAGTTGATTTTAAAAAATTAATTAAGTTAGTTTATTAAAAAGAATTGACAAATTAACAGCTATCTTTTCAACTAATTTTGCTAACTAAGAATCTAAAATTCCAATTTAACATTTAGGTGAAGCCTCAACTAATTAAATTTAAATATGACATCCACACAGCCAAATCCGTTGCGGCAGTCAAAAGTTCAACCAAATGATTCCGTCTCCAAGCAGATGAAAAATTATAGGCAAGTTATCATATACTCCCTCCGTCCTGAATTGAAAGTCATGTAAGACTGGACACAAATTTTAAGAAAAAAGTGATCATATGATTGGATAAAGTATGAAAATAGTAAATAAAATATGAGAGATAATGTATAATGTATAAATTAAGAGAGAGATTTTTTAATTAAATAATAGTTAATTTTTAATCTAGGACAATGCAAAATAAAAAGTGGAACTACTAACTTGGACGGAAGTATATTTCGTATTCTATATATAGGAGCTGGATTGCATCATCATCAAGCATATATATAGTACAGTAATCAGTATTTAACAATTTATAAATATTTCGTAAGATATGTGATAATTGCTTTCTGCCTTTCCCTACCAAATACCAGCTTGGTATCAGATTAACAGCCAGGAAACCCCATATACATGTATGTGCATCTCGTGCATGAGTGTGTTTGCCGGCAGGGATGACCGGACCGAAATACCAAATCGAACTGGATCGAAAAATTAGGCCACGGGCCAGTCCTATACCTACTCGGTCCGGTCCTCGGGTCTTATTATTTTAAAATCTCGGTCCTCAGTCCGGTCCGATCCAAATATCGAAAAACTGCGTGTATGTACGACGTGCACTGATGTATTTAAAGTATGTACGACGTGCAGATTTAGAATATAAACTAGTGGTCGGGTTTATTGAGTTTGAAACAAAGTGAATACACATGTGCGAGGTTAATTTAGAAAATAGATAGATCGTTGTGTTAGTGATATAATATGTCACATTAAGATTAAATGATTATATATTGCTTCCTTTTAAGAACATTAAAGGTGCAAATTGATCACCGAAGAGTATATTCTCGGGTGAACACACTATATCCTTAATATGTATGTAATAATCTTTATGTTCTTTTGCTCATTTTAGTTGTAAATTATGGAGTATACCCTCCCATTTTATAGTTATATCTAAAACATGACGATATGAGTAAAACGGCGAAACCCTAACTCTCCTCGAGAATGAGACATCCACAAAGAAGATTCAAATGGTGATGTTAAAGATATCAATGTCTTCTCCGACTAATTTACGTTTAATAAAATTACTTTTTACTGAATATTTTAATATTAATCTGATACAAATATTTAATTAAAGGTAGTACATAACCAAAAACATGGCGCGTGTGGAAAGTTGTGTGAAGTGGCACGCGTGCGCGTGTTGTAACCTACAAATCTTCTAACCTTTATCAATTCCTCTATATTCTCATATCTATCTCTTCAATGGAGATAATATCGCTTCTTCTTCATCGGCTTATCTATCTATATTTCCTCCCTTCACTTCCTCTTCACCAGATATTCAATCGGCTTCTTCATCAATTTACTCTCTTTTTCTTCTTTAGCAATAGACTTGGGTTATCCCTGGCGCAACGGCTCAGCTTGGTTCTGAATTAGCTTCCCATGGCGGATCTCATTCTACTTAATTCTCAGATCAGAACCGGCTTGCTCGAGGTATGATATTGAACAATCAAATCATATTTTGTTCGCAATTGTGTCCGTCCGAGTTTGATCTCCTACTATCTCAGGTCGATGTTGTGTTTGCTTCGCTGTCTAGGGATGAATGGCTTCGGAAGGGAGATTCAATCAAAGTATTGATTTCGAACAGTTACTAAGGTAATTAGATGATTATGGCAATTGCGTAAACTGAGTTTTATTAGCATACTTCTCTGATTTCCTGAGTCTTAATCGATATGCACAAAAAAATTATTTTTCTAATGTTGTTCATTTGACCACTCTGCATTGTGCTTCAATGTTTCTGGTGTTTGTGAATGTGTGTGATCATCACTATTGTTTGTTCTCTGTTGTGGTGGAGGATGAAAAGGAACAAATAGAAAGAAAATATCCTTTTGTAGGTAAATCAACTGAGCAAGAAGAACATCAGTACTACACCTACATCACCTTGTGTTGATGATTGACGAACTTCATCAGCTCAAATTCTCATCGAATGAACTCAATTTAGCAATTCTCATATCAGAACTCTGGAAGTATTATAAAGTCATGCATAGCTTTTATGTGTCAAAGCTGATGTTGCGAAAATGGTTGTCAAGTGTCCTCAATTAGTTGCCTCACAAACATGGACTCATGAAAAACAGTTATTACTTTTTCAAGAGACAAATGTGTAGGCCCATGAAGGAGCTTGTGGAGTTTCTTGAGTACTTTATTTGCAGCTTGAAGTCGGAGACCATAGATTACAGATCAATGGGATTAAATGCTCGTTAACTTGGCTATTAAACTGATCAGAGGTTTGAGGAGAGACTGCAAGGGCAATATATTGAAGCTGAAATTGTTGGTGGCCTGTTGTTTTGTATGGATGGGAAGCTGAGCTATGGTATCAGGCCCATGAAATGTTCATCTATGATATATATATCATATATGCTTTGGAAAAATTGCATGATTTTCTTACCTTTTGCAATATGAACAACAATCAGAATCCATTTAGATGCTAATAATCCTTAGGGCATTCTCATTTGGTTTTTTGTATATTGCACGGTTCTCAAATTCTCCATCTTGAATGTTGATACAAGTTGCCCTGTGTGTGATCGTGGAGATTAAACTTTGTTGCATACTTTTGCCCACTCTCACTTTGCTCAAATTCTTTGGGCAACTTCTCACATTACTTATGGTGACCTAACTTATGTCACATGTACAGTTGGGGGTTGTATAACTAATGCTTTACATGTGTTATCGAAGACGGAGTTTGAGACTTTCATTGTTTCGTGTTGGAGTATTTTGACAAACATTAATAAAAATTGTCCATAGTGGTGCTATGTTTGATCCACAGGAGTCAAATAAGTTCGTGGCAAAACTCATTGATGATTTACATGAAGCTCAAAAGGTCAGATCTCTTCAACTAGACCGCCATAACAACCTGTTGCTCCTTGGCAAACTCCGTTCGACAATGTGCTCAAGATTAACTTCGATGCTGATGTTTACCAGAACTCTCATGGTGTCGGTATTGGGGTTGTGGTCAGAAATAGTAGTGGCCATATTATACATTGGAGAAGACATCGTTTTTCGTACCTTCAAGACTCCGAATATGCTGAGGCTGTCGCAGCCGTTTTTCGTACCTTCAGGACTCCGAATATGCTAAGGCTGCTAGATCCAACAATACTTTAGCCCATAAGATGGGTAGACGCAAACTGATCTTGTTTGTTTGCCTGATTATGGCTTCTCTCTTGTATTTTAATAAATGAATTTTTCTCTAAAAAATAATAAAAAATTATCCATCTTGTACGTTACTTTGTTTTGTTTGCTAGGAACAGTCTCACATTTGAGATGGAAGAGGCCAATAGTGAAAGGAGATCGGTCTGTATGTCTCAATCTCATACAAGACCTTTGTAAAACATTAAAGATACTAATTACCATTTTAGTAAATATCATCTCCTTATGTTTAGGTATAGAGATCAAGTATCACAATCTCTACGTAGAGACGGACCATATTAACAATAAAAATATTTATGTTATTAATAAAATCACACATATCCTCCATATTGCAGGGTTTTTTTATGTTACAATAAAATTTACTTCAACATGAGTGTTTTAATTAATAGCATGAGTATTTTTATTAATAACATGGTCCGTCTCTACATAAAGATCGTCTCTCATAATACTTTATATTAGGTATATGGTTTATATATATTATAAAATGATGATGGCAATTATTTAATCAACAAAAATATAATATTTATAAATAGGAATAAAAATAAATATTTAATACGATTTGTCACATATAGCGTGACACTCTACTTCTATTTAAATAATAAAATAGAAATTAGAGCAAGTTGATGAAGTATATATATACGAGGCCAGGCTGTGAAGCGCCATATAATGAACAAATGACTGGCAACTTGGGCTAGAAAGTCGCGAACATATTCAGTGTTTTTTTGCTCTTTTTATCCTTCAATCGCTGCCAGTACATTGAAGAGGTGCCTACTTGCATTTTGTACTGTTGTCAACTTGCATTAGTTAATTAGAGGTTTTGTACAGATCATGATGATTATACTCTTAATTGATTATACTCTATTACTTTTAATTAGTCTTAGGCTTAGCAGCCTCAATTTATCTCAACTTTTGCGTTTAAATGATACTCTTTCTCACTTGTGGAGGTCGAAGCTTTACGATGGCAAGTTCATGCGCTATGGCTGCAACTTGCAATGGGTCTTCCGGTCTTGATTTTGTAGTCAAGATACCTACTCTTGTTGCCCTTTGTGAATAACATAATTCACATTTTTAAGTGATGAATCATTACATTGTAATTCAACCGATGTGTCCACCAATAATCTACATTTTTAACAAATACAAGGGAAATATCACCAACTTGAACGTGAATATGCCTTATCAACGACTATTTTCCATCAAAGCTATTTAAATTACCACCAAAACCCTGTTTATTTAATCCAAAACAATAAGGCGGTGGGAAAAAAATGATTTGAGATTGATGAGTAGGAATGAGTTTCATCTCTTAAAGAGGATCTAAATGGCACTTTGAAAACATAATAGAGCTACTCACAATTGACAACCGAGCATGTACTCTTCACCGGCCATTGTAGTAGAAAAAACAAGGTATCTCAGTAGGAACAAAAAAATAGCACTCCCTAGTCCCTCCATTCCATGTATCTTTCCACATTATGGTATTGGGCTTAGTTTTACAATACCGTCCATTGTGAATGGTCGTATGTGAATCAGCAACCTTGACCGATCCTACCCACTGTAAAGGTTGCGGAGCAGCCGTAGTTTACCGCAACAGATTCACACGCCCACTGTAAACGGTTGCGGAGCAGTCGTAGCTGCTCCGCAACTAATTGAGTGAATGTTTGGGGCTTGGCCCCATTGTGGGGCCAGCTCCAAACGGCTAGTGTCCGGTCCTGATTGGATCGAATACTTTTTTTTAATTTATATGTTTATTAATAAAAAATAAAATACTATAACTGTAAGAGCCATGAAATTTATTACGTGTATCAGAATTTAATTCAGTAATAATATTATTATTTTAACTGACCATTGACTACTGACTCGACGTGCGCGAATATATTCGACCATTAACAACGAATCGAATTCGGAAATTAACGGCCGGTTATACTCGCCAGTTAATTACGAATAAGCGTTAATTTATTTTTTGATATTAAATTAATAAATTAATAATAAAAATAAAATAATAAAAATTATTTTTTTATTTTTTTATTTTTGATCCTAGTCCAGTTCGTGTCCAGGATCGTCCCAGATATCGAATTTTCATTTTTCATAATTTATTTACGAGCCATTTTGAGTCCATAAGAAATCAGGTGTATACATGGATAAAATACCAAAAATACCCTGAGGTCACCTTCTTCTCCAACACACTTCTTCTCCAACACACTTCCCCAATGCAATCCGCCATTATTTCTCGATTCCTTCCCCACGAAGAAACCAACAACCGCCGCCATTCTTCTCCATTACGTAGCCGCCGTACGAAATGACAACAATACCCTCCGAGACGCGTGGTGGAAAGGCGGAAGTGCGGCGCGACACGCGGAGAAGATCCGGGCCGTGTGGTCGGCGCCTCTCGCGGTTATATATAGGTCGTACCCCCTCCTACTTCCGGTCACTGCCCCCTTGCCCACCATCACCACCTCCTCCGCCACTGCCTCGTTCTTCCATCCCTATTGGCACCGTTATCCGCCCATCACGCTGATCGACACTAACCCCACCTCATCATCCCCCACCATCATCAACGAACCATCCATCTACCATCCTCCTCCACGATCGACGTCCTCTGCCCATCCACCACCGTTCGCGACTCTTCTTCAGTCGACACCCAAAAACCTGCACCTGAAATCGATCGACTTTGATCGTCTCCACTGAAGCCACACATCCGTCCAACTCGATCGGCCCTTACCCGCTTCGATTAACTTCTCCGGCTGGTGCCTTCTTCTTTTTCGATTTGTATTCGAATTGGGGCTGGGTATGTGAATTATAATTATTTCTCGCTTAACTTGAATTGGTCAATTGAATTCGATTTGATTCGACTATCTACTAGTTCTGCGTAACTGTGTGTCTGATGTGTATGGTTGTCGACTGGCCGTCGACTGTATGATGTTGTGCCTTGTTTTGGATTGCGGTATTGTTCGTCGACTGGTTGTCGATTGTTATGTGTTTGTGTTTGAATTTGATGTTGTATCCTGCTGTTCTTAAAGTCTGCGTATGTGGTTGAGATGTTGATATGCCATGGTTGACATGTTCGAGTGATAGATAATTTGTATACTCATTGATGGATGAGTACTTATGCATTTATGTTGGTAGAGGTGAAAGGCAGTTTTATTGAGTAACTAGTAACTGATGCATTATTCCGTGAGAAAATTTATGATTAAAGAGTGCGGGCAATAGTGAAAAAGAAGTATCACGACATAATTTGATAAACATATAATGTCACATTTCACAAACTCATATACTGTTGCTGAATTTGGGAATGGAGGTTGTAGGATTCATGCATATTTGCATCTTATAGTTAGTAAACAGTAAACCATAAGTACTCGGCTAATGCTGAAGTATGGATACAAATTGTTTGCGGGCTTAATCTGAGCTGTTATTTGCAAAATATAATTGTGAGTTGGTTTAGGCTTTATTTGATTGTTAATTGTAAATATTTATTGTGAGTGGGGTATTCATGCAGGTGAGAAAGTTTTCAACTAAAGAGTGAGGATGTTAAAATGATGCATCACACAATTATTTGATTGAACAGTCATATTTAACAAACTCATTTACTGTTTTAAAATTGGAATATCACACACATTTTCATCTTCTAGTTAGTAAATTATTGACCATATGCATTTTGGTTAATGTGGAAGTGTGGGTACTAGTTGTTTGTGAGCTTGACCAGAGCTATTATTTACAAACTATAACTATGAGCTTGACCTTAATTTAAATATTTGATGACTAAGGTGTTGATACTACTGAAATAAATATATCCTGATAATTGCTGTAGAAATTTGAGGATCTTCATGTTCAAGTATGTGAAATAGAATCCTACTGAGACGTGAAGAAAGTTTAAAATGAAAGAAGTGATCATTGAGTTAGTGTTGAAAATTACCTCTAATTTAAACGTGTATCTCTTGATAATTATTTACTCTAAGAGATTTTTATCTTTATGTTTAAGAAGTTGCTAAAATAAAAGAGGCACCCTAAGACCCATGTAACTAAAGGTACTTTCTTAACCTCTAAATATTTACTAAAGAGCTAGGTGCAGGAGTAATTACTCTGTTTATAGTAAGGTAATTAAGAGAGGGTATAACATAATCTCGTAGAAGTCTATTACCTCTTCCCTTGGTTTAACACTATTTATGTACACTAATTAAGAGTTATTAAACACTTATATTTAAAAATCCCTTATAGGTCCTATAGAGTTACTAGTACATTTTTATAAAGACACCTAAGCTTATGCTTTCTATTATGATTATAATATATTGTCATGTTGATAATATGATTCCTTGATGATTTGCAATATGAGAATATTTAGATTTGCCGTTATTGTTGGCATTTACATTCTTCTTCCGTTTAATTATATGGGGAATCATCTAAAGCCTTGACTTCACTGACTTACCAAACAAGTTGCTGGAGACATTCATCATTTCAAATGTGGATGATGGATTTGGTTAACTACTTGTGTTGTTTGAGTGACCCAACTTAGTCTATTTGGTTATGTGATCTCGTTCTCATCCTTATTGCTACCTGATTTGGGTTGGGTTGTCCGGATTGTGGGGATTGTCTTCTCTCAGCTAGTGTAGCTAATTATTGTTGAAGCTATGTTGATCTTATTTGATACAGCTGGATTATCATGTTTATATGCCTCACTGATTTAAGTCGTTATATGCTAATTAATAATTTAGCTGAAGTTAAACTAGAAGAGATTAAGGTGGAAATAGCCATGTTGATTTTGTGAACTTGTGAGGTTGCTTGTATATAAATTTTATGTCGACTTAAGTACAAAATTGATGTTTTGATGTCTTGTTGAGTTGGCTGCTATAGCTGCTTGCTGTGTTGGTTCATGTTGGTGCTAATTGGTATTTGGTTGGTAAAAATTGATTCCAACTTGATTATGAAACCTGGTACCGTGTTGATCTTGAGTATGTGGTAGTATCATATGATTATATGAAATTATATGCGTAAGCGTCTTCATCTTTTAATTATTGCTACTTGTTATGATTGTTTTGGGGAATTTTACGAGAGTTTATAATTATTCTTGCGTAAAAGTTAAATAGTATTATCCGTTTATCAGGACTACAAGGTTGCGTAGCTTACAAGTCATCCAAGGTGAGCGATTTCAGGCTTTCGGCAACCGGCTCTGGGAAAGTTGTTACCTTTCAAGTCCTTTAATTCCAGTACATGTTCCTATTCTTGCTTGTTTGCCTGCCTAACTCTGACTCCGACTAGGCGACGACATCTCGACTGACTACGACGCGACTACTAATTGCGATGATTGACTGTATAACTGTCATTGATTTGTATTTTAGATATAATTTGATATTGATCTGTATTCTGATTGCAACTTGATATTCTGATCTGACGTGATCCTAATTCAGTGTACCTTGCTATCCCATCATGATTGTATCGTGCATTCTCATGAATTGCATTGCATGAAAAATGATTTGTAAAAGTAACCACACACTGTTTTGGAAAAACTTGGGAAACCCTCTTGGTCGACGGTTTCGACAAGAGTAACAAAGCGGTCTGCAACGCTATCTTTGCTGGTCGACGTTTTCGACAGAAGTGAAAAAGCGGGCTGCGACGCTATCTTTTCCCCGTCTTGGTCACCGTTTTTGACAAGAGCGGGAACCGTCTCGGTCGACGTTTTCGACAAGACTTTTTGGGCTCTTGCATCCTATTGGCTCTATCCCTGTGGATTTTAATGCCAAGGATGTAGCAGGCTTCACCCAAATCCTTCATCAAAAAGG
>JAYMSP010004047.1:0-17562 GCA_036897095.1 Plantago elongata
AAAAAAAAAATACAAAAGGGGGGGAGGGGTAAGGTGGCGGCAGCCAATCGGCTGCTGCCCGCATCGTGCCAGGCGCTTTAATCACCTCGCCGCACCCATTGGCGCGGCGAAAAACCACCGATGGGGCGCCTTTGGCGCGGCGTCGGGCACGACGCCGTGCCAACGGCGCCCTGTTGTGGGTGGTCTTATTTTCAACTAAAATTTACTGAACTGAGCTGAATTAAACTTAACTAAATAGAACAAAACTAAAATGAATTTAACTGAACTAAAATAAAGTATAAATTATAACTACGTCGAACTGAACTGAACTGAAATAAGATATAAATTATAACTATATCGAGTTAAATTTAACTGGACTGAATAGAATGAATTTAATTAAAGTGAACCGATCTGAAATTATTTTAAGTTGAAAATGACATTTCATAAACTCTCATATAAACATTGTGATTTCTTACTAAAGATGCTCTTAATTTATTGTCCAAAACTTCAGGTCATACATGTGACCAGGTGAGATTCTGGATGAATAAAACTTCATTAGGGAACCTTACCCAAAAACACTAATTAAACCAAACAAACAAATATTTATTCAAGACTAACCAAACATTGAATATTCCCAACTTTCCAATCCCATAATTACAACAACAAAATATCCTTCATTTTTGTTTGAGAAACTCTTTTTATACAAATTCACTCACCCTACAATAAATAGTCTATTGGGCTGATTCACTGACACAATAATGGCATAAAGTATGACGAAATATCCAGTTAACTTCTCGACCGAAATACCTCCCTTATCTTAAATCACCAATCATATTCATCATCTCCCAGTCTCCCACTATTTAACCCAGCCCCTCTTCCGTTCCTTCCACTCTCTCTTCACAACATTCACCACAATTAATCCACTCCACATTCCTCTAAAATTCCCAAAAACTCCTTCCGCGTATGATCGGCGAAACCTTCTTCTTCTCCGACTGCTCACTCGGTTTCCCCAAACTCCGATTCTTCCGCTACCGTCGCCTCAGGTAACCGCTAACCAAAAGTCCCTTATTTTCCTCGTCAAAAAAGGTAAACGGGAAGTAGTATATAAGTTTTAAAAAATGCCATCACCGAAGAGTAGCACTACTCGAAAAGGAGGAAACGAGAAGAACAAAAAGGGAAGATTATCGGAAAGAGCGTCGTCGTTTAGCGGAAAAGGTGACAAAATTGTCTCCGATATGCTTCCTAGGCCGAGAACTGTGCCGGATTTGCTAGCTGGTAGGCGTGAGGATACGATTTTGTCGAATCAGGGATTTAGGGCAGCTAAACTGACGAAGCTGCTGTTGAAGGTGACGATACAGAGGAGTCCGGGACCTGTGCAGGTGGTTATGTCGCCGGAAGCTACGGTTAAGGAGCTAATTGCGGCGGCCTTACGGCAGTATCAGAAGGAGGCTAGGCGTCCGGTTCTGAACTCGGGTGATGCCGATGGGTTTGATCTTCATTATTCGCAGTTTAGCTTAGAAAGTAAGCTTTCTTCTTCTCGTTTCTCTGCTTTCTATTACTTGTTCAATCTATGTGACGTGTTTGGTTGGGTTCACTTAACCGTGTTGGTAAAGAACTCTGGTAGATAGCCATGAAAAAAGGGTGCGATGATACTTAGCTTCACTTCATTATCAGCAACTTTGATATCATTATTCACACCAAATTTTCTCGGATGCAGTAGTTGTGAATAATTAATTTACCTATGTCTTTAAGAGTTTGATGGTGTAGTTTATTTTTTAAAACGATTAAGATTACAACTACTTTATAACTACTTTATTATATATCAATACTTTTTTACTTTAAATCACCTCACACTGATGGAGAATCGAATCGGACTCTCCACTTTCTCACCACTTCAACTCCATTCAACCGCATCTTATTCCTCCCCATTGTATGGTTTATTGATTTTATAGAAATGAATGTTGGTGTACAATTGGCAGTTAGATGATGATGGAGCTAAGCTAATAATAAATTGATTAATTTAACAGGTTTGGATATAGAGGAGAAGCTGCTATCACTAGGATCAAGAAACTTCTTTCTATGCCCAAAGAAGCCATTCATGACTCACGGTGACACGTCGACATCGACTTGTTCAAAAGAAGCTGCTGCTGCTGCAGATAATTGTGGAGCCAAAAGGACTCTGCCTTGGACCAAATTCATGGACTTTTTTACCATAAATCAATCTCAGCTTCATGGAGCCAACAAAACTATTTGTGGCACTAATTAAACATTAATTCAATTTGCAGATACTATTACAGACATTTGCTTCTCATAGTTTTTGTATAGCTCAGCTTAAGAATTATACTAGAATACTCCACTCATCTTCTTGTAAGATATACTCAAATTGTAGCATATGATGTCCATCTTCTTCTATTACTAAATGTAATAAAAGATTTCTTTTTCAGTGACATTCCGGTGGGCCGTGGACACCGAGGAACTCACATCACTACTTACGAGTACACATACATGTATATAATGACTATTTGATCTAAAATTAAAAGACTTATTTTAATTGAGTCTGACTGACTTTCATGTTTGGCCTGTAACTTTAATTGAGGTTGGGAATTAGTATGAGTTTTATTTGAGTTCAACTTGATCAACCAACTCACATCACTTTCACTTGTCTCGATCTATGAATTTTGAACTTTCTCCCAATCCTTCTTTAAATTTTATTCCGAAACATGTTAAGACAGTTTGGAAAATCACTGAACCTACTTTAAAATATATTGGTACATGAAATATTATTTCACAATTCATTGTATAATCCTGTTACGTTATTATTCCATTAATATAAAATTGAATTAAAATTCATATATTGAAAGGTATCTTAAATCAGTATGTAAATTGTAAAACATTTGTTAGATTCGGATACGGTCCAAACTCCAAAGGAAGGGATAGCCACGTTTAATTTGTCTTGCGTGTTCAGTCTGAGTGCAACCATGAACGTGTCCACTTGCCTTTGGTAACTTGATGATGTCGGCGTTTAATAATTAACACCAATTTACATATCCTAGCCCACAAATTAAATGGCAGATATTAAAGCATGTGAAGATTATGCATATGAAATTATAAACAATTGAAGCTAATGCGTTTACATCAAAGCTAAACTATCTATGAATTTAAATTTAATAAATCAATTGGTATAATGCTGAAGGTCTATGGAGGAGAGTTGCGCATATTGATGCGTGATAATGATGTTGCCCTTGATCAAGTTCTGCAACAGAATGGATCGTGGGACTTTTCTCAGATACATACTCCGGTCCCAGCTTAGATACAGGACCAGCTGCGAGCTTCGAATATTATGCTCACGGAAGAA
Source organism: Plantago elongata (assembly GCA_036897095.1). NCBI lineage: Eukaryota > Viridiplantae > Streptophyta > Magnoliopsida > Lamiales > Plantaginaceae > Plantago > Plantago elongata. Next base: position 3,335 of record JAYMSP010004047.1, read on the forward strand.
CCTGATCGGATTTAATGGAATTCAACTGCTTCGGGGAAATTTCCATATCAATCAGCCTATAAAGTTTTCAGTAAGCCCGCACCTGTTTTCCGCTCTACATCTCAAAATTGGAAGTGTTTATCGAGCGGTAAACTCCCGAACAAATACAAACACTTCATTTGGCTGGCTATTAAGAACATATTGGTGACTAATTCTCTGCGAGCTACTAGGCATTTAATTTGACTGATGATGCTAGCTGTTCATTATGCAATCGGGAAGACGAAACTGTTTTACATGTTCTTCGTAAATGCAGGGTTGCGGAGAAAGTGTGGAAATCGATCCTGACTTCTGAAGCCTTTTAATACCTTCTCCGGCATTCCTGATGAGCATTGGTTCAAGAGGAACTTACTTGGCCAGTTTGAGACCAAGCTTAATACCTCAGCAACATGGTGCGCGATCTTTACGGATGTATGGGTCATTTGGACAACACGGAATGCTCGTATTTTCAAGGGTAAGGCCGATTCTCTTAGTCAATGTTTATTCCGGGTAAAGCAACTCAGCAGGGAGGTAAATCTCCACCTTAATCCACAGCAAGCTCGAACTCAAGGAATTCATTAGGAGAAGCCGCAACCTACATGGATGAAGCTAAATGTCGACGAAAGTTGTAAACCGGAACATAATGTAGACGCAATTGGCGGGGTATTGCCAGATAGTGATGGTGGTTGGATCTGGGGATATTCTGAAACCATTATGCAGCCTACTGTGAATGAAACGGAATTGGAAAGCACTTTGAAGGGACCCTCCATTGCCTGGGAACAGCGTATTCCGCTAGTTCTTGTTGAAACTGATTTGCAAGATGTTTTCGTCTGGCTAACTGATGCCGAAGAACCACCATCAGTGCTTAGGAAAGGTGGAACAATGCAAACGTCTTCTCTATAATCCAAGGAATGTGAAAGTATTGAAGATAAATAGATTGGCGAATCACAGTGCCGATCACCTGGCTAGACTAAGATGTGATAGGAATTTCAGGAAGAGACTATGGTATAATTTACCGATTTCTGTAATTCCAAGTTTATGGCATAAAATAGCTTTAATATATTTTGGGAGCAAAATTTAATAGATCTGATCTTAACTTCAGTTAACTTAACTGAATTAAATGTGCATGAAATAAAATGAATTGAAGTCACTATTTGTACTAATAAAAATATTTAGGGGTTGTTGGCATGACATCTAAATTGGTTCATTTGACTCGATAAATATTGATTTGGCCTAAAATATACTTTAAATAATTCCATTTCAATTTCATTTCAAATACAATTTCACCGAAATTAATTCAAATATCCATTCAAATTCTATATCAATTAGCCCCTCAATTATTTTTCAGGGATGGCACATCTCCCACTTTTCATGGCTCCACTGTGTGTCCTGTCTCTATCTATTCCTACTTTACAAAAATAAGTAAATTCACCATCACATAAGAATACTGCATAGTGGAGACATTGACAATACTTTTGTTCAGCTTGAGTAAAATAATTTTCTTTTTTGAATATTTTATTAAAATAAAATAATTTTTTATTTATAAAAATAAATTTAAAATACAACTTATTTTTAACCACACATTATTAGTCCCACATATACTTTTTTATTTCAAACTCATTCTTAATCACATATTATATATTTTCTTAAAAAACGTACATATGAAAAATATTTCATTATAAATAGGACGGAGGGAGTATCATAAATGTGTAATTACATGTATTGATAATTAAGGATATGTGATACAAATGAGTCATTTCTTCGTAATTCGATCTTAAGGGCGAGGTCTCAACGGCGCGTGATAATTAGGATCGCAATAAGTCGTAAGAGCCCTTATCTACCTCGGGAGCCGACTATCTACAGGTTTCCCTACGGAGCCGACCAAAGAGAGTTAGTATCATTAACATAACATAAGCACTCTGACTAGTCGGTCCGACCCTACCCAAACAGGTCCAACTATAGTCAAAATATTAGAGACCAACATGGCTTGGAACTGGACTAAGACATTTAACCTATTGACTATCTTGGAGCTGACTAGATACACTTTCGGAGTCCTACCGGATCACGGCGTGACACTTGTCGACTAAGGGTGCACCCCACTAATCGGCGATGATGGTCGGGGCTTGGTTTTCCGGAGATTTCGCTATAAATACTCGAGCAATTACTATTGAAGTAAGTTAGCTACCACTAATATAATGCTCTCTACATCTACTCGGATAACTTGCATCCGAATACACGCTAATTCGTGTCGTACTAGTGTGTCTTATGCAGACCGGTCTTAAAGGGTCTAACCCGCCACTTTCCCCTGCAGGTTTCATTTCCGAGGAGCATTGCATTGTACTTGCAGCTTCTTTAAGGGTCCTATTCTTCCTTTCAGCAACACCATTTTGTTGTGGTGTCCTTACTGAAGATATTTGATGTTGTATACCTTTGCAGGTACAAAACTCTTTTACATAGTAATTGACAAATTCAGTATCATGGTATGTCCTGGTTGCAGATACCTTGTCATTTTTCATGACTTCAAGCTTGTTCAACAAATTTGGTATATCCACCCTTGCATCAGATTTTTGTTTCAGAAAGACAACCCAAGTAAACCTAGAGAAGTCATCGACAACAACTAGACTATACTTCTTGCCCGCATAACTAGTTACAGATGATTAAAAAAGATCCATGCCTGGTTTTGCACTTGAAAGAGGTTTTGATTGTTTCACCAATTGACAAGCAGAGCAGACACCGTCCTTTCTGAATGTTGTTTTAGGTAATCCAACCACTAATCTTTCTTGGAAATTTTATTCAGTTATGAAATTCAAGTGACTCATTCTCTTGTGCAATAACTAGTGTTCTTCAGTATGACTTCTTTGACTCACCATAAGACATTCTTCAGTTGTGGCGGATATCCAATCAGCGACATATAGACTTCCTTTCCGCCTAGCAACCAAGATTGTCTGCTTTGACTCATTGTCATTCAATTTACAGAGCTTTGATTTAATTTTCACCGAATATCCCCTATCTACAAACTGGCTCATGCTTAGACGGTTGTATTTCAAACCTTAAACATGTAATACGTCAAAGATCGTAAGGGACCCCAATTTGACGTTGACATATCCTATAGAAGGATTTAATTCTCCTCCAGCAAACCTGATATTTGGTCCTGTATTACATATTCTGTAATCAACAGTTTGTTTTGTCTCCTGTCATGTGATTCTCGCATTCACTATCAAATAGCCATTGAGTCTTAGTCCATGACACGTTCGGCACAAAACAGGAAACATGAGTTAGGTTCGTGCTTCGGAAATATAACCACTTAGACTAAACACTATTCCTGTGGGAATCCATTTCTAAATAAGTCTCTTAGGAGTAAGTTTTTGTCTACTTGGAACATAAGGAGGAATCTTAGAATCATCGAATCTCATATCGATTTTCCTTCTTGGTGTGATCCTTGGTGTTCCTCGTAGTGGCTTCAGGGACTTGTCAGGATTCTGAGATTGCTTTTCAGCAAGCTTAGTCTTCCTGGCCATGTTCCTTCTAGCCCTGGCATTCAGATTTTCAGTGGCTTGGGATTGCTTCCACTTCTGATAATTGTTATAAGCAATTCTAACTTTCCACCGTCGCTCTTGTCCTTCCTTATATTGTTGCATTAGGACCTTCCCGATAGCACGATAGCCAATACCATTTCGAGCACCATTGACTTTCTGAACACGATTTTCAGCAGCCTCACTAGTTTCTACATCATCCCTATATCTAGAGTACGGTACAGTAGGAAATACACTCAAACCGACGATGCTTCCCTTCCTAATGATACAACATTGTGGATGATCACAAGTTAAAGGATAATATTTTCATATTTCTTTGGGACTTGTTGTTCCTTCAAAGGTTTGGTCACAACTACTTTACCTTTGTCAAGAACCTTAGCTTTTTGACCAATTTTAAATATTTCTTTGGAATCTTTTTGTTGACTTTTCACAAAGTTCAACCTTCCATCACTCATTCTCATAGGAGTGGAATTACTTGATTGGGCATAAAGTCTATGCCCTCCTTTCTCAGAAGGGTCTCTCAAATATGATTGAACCTCCGTGAGAGTGTCACTAGCTTTAAAAACTGATTTGAAAGATACCTTTTTCTTTCCGAGTTCTTCATTTTGAGAAAAAAGTTTCTTCAACTTCTCATTTAGCTCATTCAAGAATAGCTCATGAGAATTTTCATTCTTCGATATCTGGGATTTCAGATATGTTATTTCAGCGTCTTTAATCACAGATACCTTTGTCAAATTAGAAATCTCTTTTTCAAGAGTTTCTTTGCATTCTTCTAGAACTTTAGTTTTTGACTCAACAACAAAAAATTCTCTCTCATATCGATCAAGTTCACTCTTGACCAATTCCAAATCCTTAATGCAATCATCACCACTTTCATAATACAAGAATTGTGATGTGTTTATTACCTCATCAGCCATAAGGCATTCTCAATGTTGAAGATGTCAGGACCTACTATCTCAGCAACTCCACACAAATCATTCTTCTTTAGGCCAAAGACAATAACATCGTGAGTTATCCCGCACAATTCTGGTGATGGTAATTTTGAGTCTTCTAAATCCTCACTTTCAGAATCTGACTCAAAATCCAGAGTATCAAGTTGAATTTGGATCTTCTCTATCTCTTCAGTGAGCAATTCCCTCAGAGTTCTCTTGAATGTTCTTCTCTCCCTTTTGTCCCCATCTTAAGCTTGTCAAAAGCAGAACAATCACGTTTGAAGTGACCGTGTTTCTGACAAGAGAAGCAGATATCATTGCCAACTTCAGTACTAACGACTTTCTGAGCAGGGTTGTTAATAGAGGTGTTCATTTGGATGTTCTTGTACTGATAGTAGTTTGGGCCGAGATGCTTTTTTAGCTTCTCTTTTGCTTTTCTCCTTCCAATCTCTTGACTCACATATTTCTTCATGGTTACGTAATGTAAGAGCATTTTCTTCAGACACTTCCTTGGTATCCTTCTTTTCAGTGGTACCTTGGGTAACTAGAGCAAAACTTTGTAACTTTTTGGTTGCAGCCAATCCTCGTTCGATTGTCTCATAGTTTATAGTGGCCAAATACGAAAAGAGTTCCACTTGAGTGATTTGGGGCATTCCCTGGTTGAAATAGAAGTAGTGGGTATGCTCCCAATTTTGGTTCAAGATTCTGACGATGGTTTTCACCTTCTCAGAATTTAAATATCTGTCACTTTTTCCAATGCAACCATATCACTCATGAGAGTAGTAAACTGAAAATCAAGTTATTCCAGAGTTTCAGTGGAATCCTGTTTGAAGTTTTGGAATTTCAACTTCAGAACTTCAAACTTATTTTCCTTGGTTTTCTCAGTTCCGGCACAGATTTCTTCAATCAATTGCCAGGCAACTTTCGCCGTCTTTGCACACCACAGTTTGCATTGTATATGCTCAGGTGTCGATCGAATGATGATGTTACAAGCTTGACCATCCAACATGTGTCTCTTGGCATCTTCCGATATCCAGAGTTAACGAGGTTTATCTTCGTATTCAACTTGACCAGCATCAGCACGACCACAATCACTAATGGAAGTGTCACTACCTTCAGCATCAGTGTTTCTCCAACCATCAGATACTCCAATCACGTGCTTGAATTATCTTATTTTGATTGGTCCTTAATTAATGACATAGATCATCTCATCACTGATTGCTTCAAGATGCATCATCATGTTGTTCTTCCATTTCACGTAATAATCTGGTTTAAGAACTGGAGCATAATTCAGAGACATACATGCACACTTAACACACAATTAAAACGTACTCAGAAAGCGACAAAAACTTTACCTATTTGGAGGATCAATGTTCAGTGCAGAAGGCTTGGGAACCTCCTGCTCTTATACCACTTGTCAGTCCAGATAACGGCAAAGGAAAAGACTGGGGGGGGGGGGGGGGGGGGGGGGGGGAGCGGGAGAGGATGACTAGTCTTTTCAAACATTCGTAGATAAACAGTCTTTCTCAGAAATTGGGAGGTTTATGATACTTAGATTCAAAGAGCGGAAGACTTTAAGCGATAGAGAATGTGATTGTGCTTAGCAATAATAATGTGTGCGTGCGTGTAATGTTGAAAAGTAAGTACAATAAAGTAAATAACACATCATTTTATAGTGGTATCTGGAGGTGGCGTAATCCTCTAACTAATCCACTCGGCCTTTCTGAGACCTAGAATTCACTAGAACAGACAATTGAGTTCACCTTACAATAAGTCCTATTCTAAGATCCCTACAACCAAATGGTTCCCAACCAAATGTTCCCCCTTAGTTTTTTCTTAGCTCCTCGAGCCAAGTACTTCCTGCACTCAAGATAATCTTGGAGCTTTTCCTTTGTTTCCCAAACCAAGTACTTCATGTACTCCACTCCTTGATGGTGTTGGTTATAAGTTGATTGTCAGTAAGCTTCTCTTATAACTTTTCAGCTATTTTTTCAGAGAGTTTGAAGAGATTACACTACTTAATATGCTAATTCAGTATATGGTAGATTCTCCTTTCTGACCCAAGTAATTGGTATCCGTTCTGGAGAATGAACTTCATAAAGGGTATCTGAAAGTTCAACTCTTTCACGAATAACAATATCTTGTTATAGGTTCAGGACACTTAGAACTACTAGTGATTCTTCGAGCTTGTTAGTCGCAACAGTAAGCTTGGAGAATGATAGTATGAATGCTTGAGAGAATATTTGCTTGATATGTAAATATGAGCGTAGTTCGTGTGTGTATTTCTCAGCTTCTAAGTGGTGATATTTATAGATGAATTATCCGTTAGACCTTCTCAGAATTCAATCCGTTGATATCTCGAAATGAGTACTCAGAAGTCTCTTTCTCATTTTTCATAGAGGGCTATGCATTGATCGACTTTTCAGACGGTGTATTTAATGCACTGTACTATTTCTTGTCATGTAGTCTCAACGGACACTAGAGCCTTTCAAAAAGCTAGCATGCTCCTTGACTCGATGATGTCATATGTTTAGAGACATGTTATGTGCAATATTTGCACTATACAATATGATTTCTGATCATAGTCTATCTGAGGAGACTATCCCTTATGTCTTTATCAAACTTGTGCAATCTCCAGTCTTCAAATCTTCGATTAAAATCCATTGCTAGGATCCTTTTTCATGGCCTTTTCAAAATATAAAATTACATTCGGAGACCTAATAATCCTATTACAAGCTTAACTAGACTAACATACTAAGTGATTTCCTCTTTTACAATGTTCAAGTGAACCAAGAGTACTATATGTACTAAAGATAAGTCATATGGTGATTGATCAAAAATACTAACAGATATTCCTAAGAAGAAGTAAGAATACCTTCGAGTCTGGAACAAAGGCAACCTAGTCGGTCGATGACACTCTCCTTGGACAATTGAAGAATAATCCGGATTAAGGCGAGTTATGTATATCAGGAAGGGCCTAATGTTCCTATTTATAAGGTGATAATGACACTACCACCATTATATTGCTCTCTACATCTACTCGGATCACTTGCATCCGACTACACGCTAATTCGTGTCGTATCGGTTTTTCTTAAGCAGAATGATCTTAAAGGGTCTAACCCGCCACTTTCCCCTGTAGGTTTCATTTATGAGGAGCATTGCTTTGGTCCTTACAATCGAATTAGTAGTAATCTTTCTTAGCCTAGTTAGCCGCTTTTATCCCACATTAATATGCAAAGTGAAAATATTATAAAGCGATTATGGGAGCAAGTATGAAGAAATATGCTTAATCCGATAAAGTACATATGAACGATTATCAAATCGTACAAGGTGCTAGAAGAAGCCATGGGATCTGCATTTGCAAAGCTTCTTTGAAGTACCAAAGCATTGTAGATGATCACTTTTCAAGATCACGAAGTATGTACATCTTAAAATGGCCCCCCAGAAGGAAGTTACCCCGATGTAGGGCAACAAGTCGAAGAGTGTGGCCGTTGAGAGGCCGTTATTTTCTACTTTTGATGACCCAAGTACGTACATGTTTTGGTACGTGATCCACCACCACTTATAGACAGTTATGCACGAAATTCTTAGTCATAAACCATTATATAAGTCATGCTTAGCCTCCTCAAAATAAATTAGCTACTTCCTTTGAAGTGCAACAGTAGTTTTAGTTACATTGCAGTTTATTCCGCTCATACACTAAAAATTAATAAGAGTATGTCTCGTGAGAGTTCCTTACATATACGAGAGTTTCGAATATTCCCTTCCAATAATAAATTTAGACATAATTATATTTTTTTCAACTTAACTTTTAGTGATTTTTCACGATTCTTTTGATCCGGATCATTAAAGAGCATGTCAAATAAAAACTAAACAATATAATAATAAAATTAAATAATAGTATAAATTTAACATCATGTAAAAATTAGAGAATTCATTTTATAAACTATACAATATAACGTAAAAAGTAGATAATATATGTTACACCAAAAGAAATTTTATTTAAGTAATAAAATTAAACGAGATCATTTACAAAACTAGACAATAGGTTATTACAATTAGACAATATATACTAAAAGTCCGACAATTCAACACAAATGTATAACAAAAATATAATATGAAAATTAGGTAAGTATTGGTAAAAATTAGATAATATATATATATATATATATATATATATATATATATATATATATATATGTAGTAAAAGTTAAAATACAAAATATTTATGTAAAATAAAATAATATAGAATCGAAATATAATAGGAGTTTTATGATAATTAACAAACTAATAATGAAATTTGTAACCTGCATACCCTTAAAGTCAATGGCACGTAAGTCTAAAACTAATAACTAATAAGTTGAGTCAATCCGAAATAAATTAATCCCTCTGTTCCGCTTTCATAAATTTATTATAAAAATAGAATTATTTTACAAACACCTGTTTTCACGGATTCCAATGTGGTTCATCTTGTAAATTCGGGTTAGTACCATTTTTATTACGAGTAAGGTATATAAGGCTCTTTTCTTTCTTCCTTTTTAATCAATTTCATCGCCGGTTACTATTCTCTCCCAGTTTCTCTTAGGTACCAACTCTTTAGGATGAGATATTGTTGTTCTCCTACTTAAATCTGTTGAAATTTAATTGTAAGTGTGCTTTTTTAATTAATATTACGTGAATTCATTTGTTTTTTTAAATTTTTGGGTTATATGATTTTGTTCAAATTCTTCTTTTTGTGAATTTTGTGTTGCATGAGACATAATCATTCTTTCATATGAATTGAACAATGTTTTGATTCAAAATTCAGTCTCAATCATCAACTGAGATCTGAAAAAATAAGATATACAACGTTTTTAAATTCTTTTGAATATGTCTATGTTCCCAACAATATTTCTTATGTTCTGTGAATTATGTGCAATGTTTTCAATCATAACCTGAAGACCTTTTTATGCTCTGTTTCTTTACAAGATCTCCTTAGGTTATGTTATTTACTGTAATTTTTTTATGTTCTTACGTATATGCACTATTTTCTCACTAATATACTCTATTTTCTCAACAATATGAACTATGTTTATCACATCTTTTCTTTCCTTTTTTTTTACAGTGTAATCCATGTCCTATACCACATAACATCTTTCTTTCCCCATATCATAGGATTTTTTACTAAGATCATAACTTTTTTTGTTGATATCATAGGCCTCTTTTGTACATAATTTTTGTTGTTGATATCATAGTGTTTCACTGAGATCATAGCCTTATTTTTGTTTAATGTCTTATAGGTTCTCTTGGCAAAGGTGAAGAAGCGTAGAGACAATAAGTAAAAGAGGGTGTATAAGAAGAGGGATTTTATGTTAAAGGTTCCTATTAAGGATTGAAAAAAAAGATATTGGAGGTGTGGAGCCTACTAAGGAGGTTGTTGCTTAGAAGGGTGTTGTTTTCAAAGTAATGCATGCAAATTGTAATAAAATAAGAAGTCAAATGAAGACAATGCTTGATTTTTTGTATTTTGAACAATTCTAAATAAAATGCTAACCTCTTTATGTTTATGTGTTTTTTGTCAAATGTACAAATTGGTGTTAATTATTAAAGATATTTAATATATGCTTCCTCTTATTGAGATTATAAATGTTTTTTCCTGAGAACATAGGGTTTCATTTTGAAATCATAGTGGTTTCAATTGGTATCAGGGTATTTGCAATTTGAAATCATAGTAACTTATGGAAAGAACACAGTAACTTAAAATAAAAACACAGACTTTTATTAGTCTAAGATTATAGTGTATATAATATAGAGCATTAAAGAGAACATAACCATTATAATATAACTGAAACTACACATACATTATAACATAAAACATAGTTTTTATAAAAGATAATGTAGTCATTATAAAAAAGAACTTAGCCATTATAACTAAAAGGGATCAAAATCATTATAAATTAAATCATAGTCATTATAACAGAGAACATAGTCATTATAACGGAGAACATAGTTATCCACACGTCGTTTTCTTTTGTTTCTGCTGCCTTCACCTTCTTCTAGCTACAACGTGGGAAGGTGTTAAGATAGGTGTTTTCGATTCTGCTTGTGGTTTTCCAGCATGATAAAGTACTTCTAATGACCTTTCTCATTTTCATCAAGTTTGTGCACCTTTTGAATGTGAATCCAACTTTAGCAGTATGACTTCCATATAACTGGTGCTAGTCCTCCAAGTTGTTTGCATGTCTATCTATTAAGTGGCCTTCGACACCAAATTCATCACGATTAGTCATCTTCGTCATTGTCAAACCGTCATTATTTGAGTTGTAAACAACAACTATTTCTGATTAACATCATAGAAGTTATATGTTATACTATCATAGTAGTTTCAATTGAGATCATAACAGTAAATCCATAAATTATAGTAGTTTTTTTTTATATCATAGTTCTTTTGATTAATAATATAATTGATATCATAGTGGTTTTTTTTTTTGTTTATATCATAGTGTTCATATTTGGCATCATAGCATTAATATACATTACATAATATTTGTTTTTAGTTTAGATCATAGAATTTATGTCTAAAATTATAGTGATAATAATAGAAAACATAGTAGTTAATTACATAGATTGTAGTTTAGTATAGACCATAAAACAAAGAATATAATAGTTTTTGTAGAGATTATAGTCACTGTAACAGAGAATATATCAATAGTAATATAGATCATTGAATTGGAATTATAACATGTTTAGCAATTACTTTTTATGAATCGAAAATGCAAAAATCATAGTATAAATAGTAGAGGTCATAAACATGTGCTTTGAATCTCTATAGCATCACCAACATTCATAGACGACGACGATAACAACAATAACATTAAGTTTAACAAAACTAGCTGAAAAGCTAGATGGTAGCTGGAAAGCTAGCTGGTAGTTGAAAAGATAGTTGGTTGCTTTTAGGTAGTTTTTTTTCCCAACGAGCTAAGTTAATTCGCTTCTCAAACCAGCTAACTTTTCAGTTATCTTGTTTAAAAATTTGCGCATTCACATACGAGCTTTTTATAAAAAAAAACTCATTTAGCTGACAAGCTATCTGAAAATCTAGTTGTAAACATGGCCTAAGTAATATTTTTGAGAACATATCATATCAGGAAAGAACATAAAAACATTGTATACCTTTTTTTTCCATATATGAGTTGATGATTGAGGTCAGATCTTGATTGAATACATCGCCAAATCTTTATTACAATCACCTTGTGAATGACAACAACAATATTAATTAGCAATCATTTCAAATAAAATGTAGTAGATATTGCTGAGAACATAAAATATATTGGTGAGAAGCTAGTACATATACGTAAGAACATAGAAAATACTGTACAAAATAGAATTCAAAATAGTATGTTAAAAAACAGAGCACAAAACAATTGTCAGATTTTGAATGAAAACATATGTAATATTCTTGAGAACATAGCACATACTTCTATAAACATATAAACGTTATTTGAATATCAAAGTTGATATATGATGTCAGATTTTGAATAAAAACATTACAAGCATGATTACACCTTGTAAATACATAAGCAACAATAACATCAACGAGTTACCATCAAAACACAAAAAATATAGATGAATCGATCTAGAACTATAATTTTTCAAACTTGACTTTTTGGATCTATATGAATTTGAGCTATTTTATCATTCGAAACATAAAAAAAACAATGAAAAGTGAGATTTCCTTCGATTTCGATTGTGTTTGTTGCATGATATAACAATGTATGTATGTAACCGTCGATTTCTTGATTGGAAAACATGTTTGATCGGTTGTTTCTTCTCTACGTTGTTGGCCCTTAGTTGGGAGAGAGAATTTTCAAGAGAAAAAGTTAGCTGAAGGTTTTTGAGTTGTGACGTGATAGTGACATAAAGTCGGGTTATATCGTCATATATTGATGTATTAAATGTCGTGTATATATAATTTAAATTAAGAAAATAATACGAATGAATGTTAAATACAAAAGATACGGTTAATATGATTAACTGAGTTGCTATTCTACTGTGTTTTATGATTCTCCACTATGTACACAACATTCCTTGTCTTGATGAATTCGCCGTCGTCAACGGTTGGGAGCTCTATATACCGTGATCGCGACAATGATACAAAAACGACAACATGATCATAATATCTACCCACTAATACATTGGAAATTCCAAATTGGATTAGTATGTTAACATATAAACCTATTTCATAATACAGAGTATTGACATTTTAGAAGAAGAAATTAGACCTTAAACTTTGTCTCCTAATAAAAATTCATTAATTGTAGTTCATTTATAATTAGATTATTTTTACACTATAAATAAATTCCTTTAAATTAATTCACTTTTTGTACTATAAATAAATTCCTCCAAATTCAAACAATGAGAACTATCGTCACTTCTTAAATACTCAAACTTAGAAGTAATAGCTCCTCTCAATTAATTCATATCTGATCATAGTTCAGCCTAGCTTTTTTGATGCTTTTATTAAAATTTTCTTTTCCAATGAAAATATCAATATATTAATATAAATCAAAGTAGTTTAGAATTAAGACAAAGAAGTGAGTCAATACCAAATCTATCTTATGAGCCAGAGCATTACTATCTCGACACTACTTCGTTGACATTCCCAAGCGACAATGACATATTGTCTCAAACAGCAGCCCCCAAGCTGGCTCAATCCGGTTCTCTAGTAAGTGCATGATCGAAGTTCACCTTGAAGTATCCTGATGGTGGTGTAGACCACGGCTGATTGGTCTCAGGCGGTCTGACACGGCAAAAGGGAGCTTGAGCCACCTTGAATTTGCTGACATATTGTTGTACGAACTCAAACTCTTCTTCCGTAGCACTATTATGTTCAATTCATTCCCTCATGGGCAAACACGCTGCATATGAAACGTACAAGCCAAGTCTAGCATAAGAAAATTCTTTGAAAATGTGTATAATGAGAACACTCACAAAATATTTACCTGTGTAAATTCTGGAAGCTGTACAAAGCCAATAATTCCAACGATTCAAATGGTACGCGTAGTTGTCCAATAGCTTCCAAAACCATAGAATTTCCACCAGACTTAACTTGTCACCAAGAACACTTAGTTTCATTTTATTTCCACCCACACCCAGAACCACGTCCCTTGGTCCAACAATTGGGCCTAATTTTTCTTCAGCAATGTCAAATATCGATATCAGAATAGACATGGATGTAACCACAACCGAATAACGCAAATCAGATCCTATCATGTGATGGAATGCTCCAACACGTCTCCCGATAAAGTCGTAAACCGCACTCTGCAATGTAAACTTCTTCTTCTCTTCAATTTCTTTTCAACTAAAACATAGCATCTCCTGTCAATTAGTTCTATGTACACTTACAGAAAATAAAAGGAAAAGAAACCTGTGAATCTTATCAAAACAACAACAAACTTACTAAACTTACATTCAGTTTCTCCTTTTGATACTTCTGATGCCTTCTCCATATCACAAGTCCAATAATAATAATAATAATAAGTAAGATTATCCCAACAACCATTGAAACACCAATTATGATGATCTGAGTTGTTTGACTATTACTATTATTATTAGTGTCATTTCGTGCAGAGTATATAAGACCTCCCCAATGGAGCGCCGTCAGGCTACCGTCGTGGAGGACGGCACGCCTTCGGCGCCCCAACGGGCGCGGCGAGCGTTTTGGCGCCGTGCCACGGCACCAAAGGTGCCTGGCACGGCGCCGGTAGCA